>JAOXNO010000041.1:62569789-62625459 GCA_028565335.1 Limnodromus scolopaceus | reverse complement strand
GTTCCCTTTTTTCCAATCAGTGGGAACTTCCCCAGACTGCCACGATTTCTCAAATATAATGGAGAGGGGCTTAGCTAGTGCTGGGATTTCTAAAGGGAACTGTGGAACTTGTTTGAGGGGCAGAACTGCTGACTAGGGTGCAGTGCTTTAGAAACCACAGTCCTTATATTTGTGTGCTGTTACATACTGTTGTATGAGGTCTGTATTCAGAGCTTATTTGGCTGTAAGGATCTAGGCAAATCTTTGGAATTCTTGTGTATTATGTGTTACTTACCTTGCTTCTGCCCTTAGGGACTAGCAGCCTGCTGTCTTTCCTGTTGAGAGCAAGTGAGTTTGTGCTGTCATTGTAGGAAATACTGGTTTTGATGGATCTCTGCCTGGGTGCCAGAATCCGATACTCTGACCAGGTTTTTCTAAATGCTCTTATGTGAAGATATTTGATGTTACACAAGACATTTTTATTTGGCAGAATGATACAGCAATACACAGAAATCACAATACAAATGTAAATTACACTTAGCAAAATACAGCAGTTGCAATATACAGATTAATCACAATTCTGATGTGATCTCTATTACTGGTCTCTAGAATATGTTCACTGTCATGATGCTGGCTATCCCAACACCAGGAAGCAATATGTGGGTTGAAGCTGGCTCAACCCCGTTGCTTTCTTTGAAATTCTTTTGTTAATTGCTCAGTTTTTATACTCTGTGTTGGGCTGAGCCAACACATATTTGCTGCCCCCATGCTGGTCTGGCTAACTTAGTCATTCACACTCTTTTATTGAACTTGGGGAGAAACGTTTATAGCACCAGTTATCCACTCAACTTTGATGTGGTCAGTTGATCCACTCAGCAGTTGATAGGTGTTTATCTGGTCCCCCTGGTGCTATGATAGTCATCTCTCTTTGCATCAGCTGTGGTCAGTCATACCCTGTACCATTCCCTGACCTTTGTGGGTTCATCACCCTTGCCCGTCTCCCCTGGGCCTTCTCTCATTGTCAGGGTTTGTTGGCCAGTCACTCTGGGTCAAGAACTATTTTCAACCTGTACTCTTGTACCTTATTAACATGAAGTATGTGTTTGTGTTTTCCTCTGCTTGTCTGGTTTGGCTACAGTGGTTTAAGTAATGCTAATAATTGAAGAAGTTGATTCCATATTTTACATGGTGTTTCTGTTGCTGTTCGCTGGCAGAAAAAGGAAATTCTGCTCTCATTTATATGGCTGATAGTAGAGGTGAGGTCGAGCTCTGTTGGTAAAATTTGATTTGAAATTTCCCTAGACTGTAACTTCTCATTTAAATGAATCAAGCCATGAAAAGCACAACCCTTTGCTCTTCTAAATTATATTAATGTAACTGAAGAAAGGCATCAATTTTCTCAAAATGTTTTAAAACCTATCTTGCTTTATACTTTATACACTTTTAATGTATTTTAATTATTCGTTATTACTGTTTTAAATTCACTTATAATTTTCAAAATTACCTAGGTATTGTGTAATTACATTACTTTTCCGTCTCTCTGAAGAAGGTTATACTTAAATGATAATACAATTTTTTCGAACAGTTCAGGAAAAAAGTTCCTTAACTATTGCCATGAAATGTAGGGTAGAGTGTAAAGTTAAGCTTACAACACTCTGACACAGCATTCAATTTTTTCCACTTGTGGTAAATGGCACTGGGAAAACATTAAAGGAGCTGCCTGGAGTTGTAGATTTCATGGTGCAAAGCATTTTAGGGAGATCTTTGTGCAGAGGAAAGTAGACCTGTTGCATCCAAGTGGCTTCTGCAGATGAAAAGACTCTGTATCTCCTGGAGTTTCATGTGTTTTGGGGGACTTTTCTAGTAGTACCTGGAGATCAACACTTCTGACCACATTTTCCCATTCTTATTCCTTTGTATACTACTGACTGCCCTTATATGATATCAGAATTAATCAAATTTTTATTATTTGCACTTTTACTTGAATAGCTTGGAAATATTAATGGAAATATGTCATGATGTAAAGGATAGGTGCAAGTTACCTGTTCCCTAGGACTGAGTATTTGAGCCAGTTCTGTTTAGTTTCTTTATTGATGATCTGGACAAGGGAATTGAGTGCACCCTTAGTAAGTTTGTAGATGACACCAAGTTGGGCAGGAGTGTTGATCTGCTCGAGAGTAGGAAGGCTCTACAGAGGAATCTGGTCAGGCTGAATCGATGGACTGAGGCCAATGGTATGAGGTTCATTCAACAAGGCCAAGTGCTGGGTCTTGCCCTCAGCACACAACAACCCCATGCAGCTCTGCATCAAAAAAATCATGTGCAGCAGAGTGAGGGAGGTGATTTTGCCCCTCTGCTCTGGTGAGACCCCACCTGGAGTACTGCATCCAGCTCTGGAGCTCTCAGCATGGGAAAGACATGGACCTGTTGCAGTGGGTCTAGAGGAGGGCCACAAAAATGATGAGAGGGATGGAACACCTCTCTTATGAGGACAGGTTGAGAGAATTGGGGTTGTTCAGCCCAGAGAAGAGAAGGCTGTGGAGAGACCTTATTGCCGACTTCCAGTCCTTAAAGGGGGCTTCCTTGAAGGGGGCTTACAAGAAAGATGGGACAAACTTTTTAGCAGGGCCTATAGTGATAGGACAAGGGGTAATGGCTTTAAACTACAAGAGGGTAGATTAAGACTAGATACAAGGAAGAAAGATTGCCCAGAGAGGTGGTAGATGAGCCATCCCTGGAAACATTCAAAGTCAGGTGGGTTGAGACTCTGAGCAACCTGATTTAGCTGAAAATGTCCCTGCTTGTTGCAGGGGGGTTGGACTAAATGACTTTTAAAGGTCCCTTTCAACCCAAACTATTCTATGATTCTATAAAAAAAACTGTCATGAAATGTTGAATGAGAAATGCCAGAAATTTTACTTCGGTATTTTTGATCAACATGAAAAGCTCCATTCAGGTGAGATTAACATTTAATATATGTGGTTTCCTTGCTTTGATACCTTTGGAAATGAGGTTTTGGGTTTTTTTCTTCTAAGCATTATTTTCCTGTTTAGTTCATTTAGCTCCTCACCCAGAATTATTAATTCTGGGATAGTTGAGAGCAGCAGCATGAATGAGATCTCATTTTATCTGTTAATGCTGGTATTGCACTTGAGCTGTTGTTTTCTGGAGGAGACTGCAGTTATTGTTTTAGTTTTAAATGAATTGGAGAAAAATGTCCATCATCTATAGCAACTCTGCTGCTGTATGTTGCTCCAGGGCCCTGCTTGAATTAATTTTATATGAAAAGGAGGAGGGAAAAAAAAAAGAATAGAACAGCAAAAACTACTCTATAGGTCATATGTAAGGTTGAAAGCTCATATGTTGGAAGAAAGGCAATGCTGCTGTGCTTGGACAAACATTCTTCTTTCTGTTTCTTGTCTGAGATAAAACAGTAGTTATGAGCTCCTCAGATAAGACATTTTAAGTTAAGATCTTATCTAGATGATAGATTATTGTAATAGTCTTGGGTTTTTACCACTTTTTTTTTTATGGTGGTGCATATTGGAAGGATAAAAAAAGTTCTGTAGAAAAAGAGCCAGCACTTCAGAAAAGAGTTTTTTCACTTGTATGATGCAATGCGATGAGAATACCATGGAGAAGATAACATCTATATCTTCAATTACTTCAAAAATTTGGATCTCTGATTTTATCCCGAGTGCTGCTTTTTTTTGGGGGGGGGCAGTTATTTTCATTGTGTTTCCTTGATTAAAAAGAGGGAAGAGTTCAAGACAAAGTGAACCTGTGGAACAGGGAAAGACTTTGTTTTGTCTGTGACTAATGGGCTTTATGTGTAACAATATCAGCCACAGCTCTTGGGCTTTGTGTCGGCTCAAGGTAAGTGTAAACCAGGCTGATTAAAAAGCATGGAAATTCTCCTTGTACAGGTGTATAACTGATTGCACAAGGTAGAGAACAGTGGATATTATCTTCCTTCTTTTTTCTTTCCTAGTGATTTACTGAGACCTTTCTAGTAACCTTATCTGTTTCCCATATGGCTTCCCAGTTCTGGACAAGAGGTATCTGTCTGCAAAAGACACATGAGCCATTTCAGATCCATACTCAAGGAACTTTTGCTGAGTCTCTTCGGAAGATAAAATGAACCATGCTGTGCATTCCCGTCCCTTAGCTTTGAAAAGTATGAACAATTATGCCTTCTGTTAAAGTTCACATTTAGGCTATATATATTCAGAGTGGGAAAAAATTATTATAAACTGAAAAACCCTACTTGAAATGTCTACCAAATTTCAGTGATATGTGAGAACAAATTCATTATGTGTCTGTTTACTTCTAGTATTTTGCTTTTTTCTCCTATGCTGTGGAAAAATTTCTTGAAAGCAAACTTAGAGATCTGAGTGTTCACTGGTAATAAAAATGCAGCATTGAGGAATATTTTCAAAGCTTTCCCTTTTATTCAGGAACATTGATTTCTTGGTTTATTTTCTTATCCTAGCTTTCTGTCTTGCATATTTTCTGGAATGATTAAGTATCGAAGCCAGTTATTTTTGAGATGAAATCTATTTTGTAGTCATAAAACCAACACTTTCCAAGGTATTTAATGACTAAAACCTGTTAAGGGGACTTGTAACTTTTTCCACTGTAGTTGATCTGTTATTGTGTCTTATTTCTACTGCAAATTCTTGGAAATGCTAATCAACAAGACGAACAGGTTGAAATATTTGCTTCCTGAGGCATTATCTTCAAATTTATGCATCAGTGAGAGATACATGCTTGCGTAAGAAAATAGGTTTCAAACCCCCAAAACCACAAGACCCCCTCAAATTTGTCCTCTAGAATGGAGGAAAATGTCTGTGTCTGTATTTTCACTCTCCTCCAGCGCTCTTTGGCATTGCTGTACTGCTCCATCTGTGGTACCATAACTGTATTAACTCACTCGCTGTCTTTTAAGTGGCAATTCTAACCAAAGATGGGGTTGAATTTTTGTAGCTTCTCACAAGTAAAGACGTCTGTTTTTGTGGAGATGAATTAGGAACTTATTTATGGACTCACTATCCGTTTTAATTTACCTTTTAGTTATAGAGTGGACAAGTGCATCAGAGTATTTAACTCCTACTTGTGTGTTAAATATCTGGTCATTTATAACTCTGACCTACATTTTTATACTTGGTTATGGATTATTACTGCAACTATGTAGCTCATGCATATGTATGATCTAAAAATAGTTGCAAGATATTGTCAATTATGTCATTTTCTTGCACTGGAAAGAGTAACATTTCCTATATGTTGTTGTTGTTCATTAACTTGGATGTAGATGATCTTTGACAGAATGCCAAAGATCTCTTCTGTTTTTCCAGGTGATAACTTGACTTTCAACAGGAATTTTATAAATATTGATATGAAGTTCTCATATTATGATTAAAATGTTAAATAAAGAATTGAAACCAAAGAAACCTGGGAAGCTTTTTTATTTTCGGTTTTTTAAAAATAATTTTTGGGCCTTTTTTTTTTTTGACTACGGGAAGAGTAATGAGATTTTCAATGTGGTCCTGAAACTAAAAAAGACAGGACAGCATTACGTTTCTCTTTTATTTACTTATTCAGTATAACCACAGAAAGTTTGATTTTAGTTGTTTGTAAAATGTACCAAAGTATTTGAATTCCTCTTTCTATTGCACATACTTCTAGATGGTGTTATTTTTAATTCCTTTTAAAATAATATGAAAATATGCAGCCATCATCGTTGGCTGAAGGATGTGTGTATACACGCATCCTCATATCACAAAAAGCAATATCCAGCTTTTAATTTAAAAAGCCTTAACAAGAGCTCTACATATAGCAGGTTTTTCATTATTCTATGTCTTGCATGCCATCGCTGTGCAAATAACGTGCAGGCAAATTCCTCTTTTGGCCAACAGACTTGTTTTTATTAAGAGTAGCTTCCAATTAAAGTTCAGGATAGGCATGTCACTAGAAGTGAAAACAGGCTGTCTTCTGTAGAATGTTATTTTGCCCTGCTGTTATTGAAGTTCTGTCGAGACCAACATGAGAAGACTAAGATGTGTCAGAGCAGTAATTGATTGTATTAGTACTTCTGAAATCATATCATGTACGACCTGACATAAATCTAGCAGTTAGGCGCAGAGTTAGACTTTAAGTTACAGAAAGTCAGAGATGTAGATATTAATCTAGGTATTTTTTTATGGTATGATCACTGAGCAGTGCACTATAGGTCTTTACTGAAGTGATGAGAGTAATTCCATACCGAGATCTCTTGTGTGTCTAGAGATAGCCAACATATTCAGCTCATGAGATTTCACAGAGCTTTGCAATATAATGTTTGCTTTTAAATGAATGCTCTGTTTGAAAACAAAGAAAACTAAAACAAAAAAATGCAATACTTGTGGTACTTAGCTGTCATGGTTTGGGTTGGAATGGCCACTATATTTATGATAAATGCTGTCTTTAACCTTTCTCCCTTCAGAGAAGAGAGCATCTCCCTTCAGATGAGAGGAGAAAGAACGACAGAGAGAGAACTTATGGGCTGAAAAAGAAACTAAACTAATGAAATATTATTAATAAAATAATAAAAAGAAAATATAATATTAATAAGAAAATAATGAAATATATGCAATGCATACAAAATAATGCTCCCAGGATGACAATCACGTCACTGGCAGGCACTGGGAAAGTCCCAGACTGGACTCAGCAATGAAGGGGAACTGGATTCTGGATCTGGAGTCAGGAGCACATGGGTTGGGATCAAGGACAGATAAACAGAGTCCTCCTCGGATGCTGGCCATTGAGGAAAGAGAGCTGACCCTTTGATCCCTCAGCCTTTACACTGAGCATGATGCAGATGGGATGGAATACCCCTGCTGGTCAGTTTGGGGTCACCTGTCCTGTCCCTTCCTCCCCGCAGGTGTGAACCCTCTATGCTTTTCTGCTTCTGACCCTCCAACTGTACATAACAAAGTTAGCTGATCTCAGTTGTTATAGCAATAAGTATAAGCAGGAGCCTCTCTGGATACCATTCCTTGATATTCACTGTAAACATCAGACCTTATCCGCAAGAAGTGGACACTGTCTTAAAAATATGCCATTAATTTCAGAGGGTTAGTTAGAAGAGACGTAACTGAAAAGTAAAATTACTGAAAAGCAAATAGGTTCTGTTTGACCTCAAACAGACATTAGTGATATTTTATTAAAAGCTATATCTCTTGATGTAAACCTGCAGCACAATACTGTTGTGATAACATTTTCTATTTGTGTGGTTAAAGGATCTACAGAAAAAAACAACTTATTACCGCAGCCTGCCAAGTGCATTAAACTAGTAGCAGGAAAACATTCTTTAATGTACTGTCATTTTAATTCATTTAAGCGTTACACATAACAAAGTTTTTTACAGATTTTTTTTTTTTTGCAACAAAATAATGTTTAAAAGGCAGAATATTTAGTCATTACTAAAGTCACAAACTTGGAAAATTTGCATTTTCTTCTTATTGTAAATTATATTTACTACTGAAAAATTGTATGTAACCTGATGACATATGTCTGTATACGTATTTTCTTTGCTGCAGTTTGTTTAAAAAGTGTTTCCAAATATGGTCTAATCATGATACTTCATTAGTGCATATGGGGCAGTTCATGTACTTTTAATATATGCAAGTCCACAACAATGACCTGGAGGGGTTTATGGCTTTTTCAGAATGCCATTACGAAACACAAAGATTTAATTCCATTCTGTTCTTGAAGTTTACTTTGTGCCACTACTTCCATCTTTGCTCTACTATTGACCCATTGAACTTACTTTTATTAAAACGGGAAGAACATAATTTTAGTCTTAACACAGCTTACAGAGTCACTATTCACTTATGCCTGTAAAGGCTTTTGATGGAAGCTACTCAGAGCATAACCTTATTTCCTGGTGCTGTCAAACATTTTCACTACTTTTGCATTGTGCAAATAATAGCTTGGTGCCTCTGTGGAAAATGGAAGGAAACCAATTTTGAGCCTGTTTGTACTTGTATAACACTGCCTATGCCCCATAATGATGTTGTGTCACTGTCACTACTAATAGAACAGCGCTAAGATAAGTAAAATAGGAGTCAAAACTGCTGTAACTGCTTAGAGTACTGCTTTTGATATAGGAATTTGCTCTCACAAGTGTTAAAGAGTGTTTCAGTGTCTTTGTTTTTTTTTAAATGGTAAAGTAAGTGTTAATTTTTCAAAGATTATTCATTTTTTTAACCTTATGGGTGAATGAAGCTAACCTAAGGGGCTCATGTCATAGAAAGAAAATAATCAGCCAGATTACTGTTTTAATTATTTAGATTTATAAGGAATTGGACTGTACCATTGCCTGGGCTTGTTACATAGTAATTTTATATTTTGAGAAGCAGTTTGCACACTGTCATCAAGCATTTTGACATATTCTTTAACCCAAAGTGTTAAAAGCCATGTAGTACATTGTACACAGAGTGGCATGTATGGGGGTCATCATAAGCTTAGCAAGGACAAAGTCTGATCAAGTGCCTGCTAAAATCAGAAAAGTAACACACTGAGCACTGAAACTGGCTAGTCTAATGTGTGACTTGAAGTATCTTAATAATTAACAAAGAATAAAGCTTAAACTCTTCTTGAGTGTTAATAGGAAAACTATCAAAGCATTCTTAATTCAGGCAACTATTTTTCTGCGTTTGCTTTACCCAGCATGTGTAACCCCAAAAACCTATTGCTGATTTCGGAAGAAGCATTAAGAAATGAACAGTGTCAAATAATAAATGAGGCAACTGGTTTTGTGCTGTGGCAGTTCATAGTAGAGGAGTGAGATATGAGCTCAAATGATTAACTCTCAAAGCAGACGTGGCTTTATACTGACTACATTTGTGTAATGGAAATAATGAAATGCTAGCTAATGGATAAAATAGCTCCATTTTAGATAAAAGGTTAAATACAGCAGGAAATAGATCTGCTGTTGACATCCAAACTGCTGGAAGAATACGAATGTGTGCCTAATACACAGTACTTGGGTTTATAATTGATGAAAGGGTGGGTGTCATGATCTCTTAGATTTGTTTATCCGGAAAAAATATAAAATACTCCATGAAAAATGGAGGAGTAGCAAGGGCTTAGGTGCATGTTAGCAGTCCTTATAAATGTGAAAAGTAAAGGGACTTGAGAAACTCTAAAGTTTACAACCTTTCTTAGTATTCATTGAATGATATTTGAAAATGTTTGTTTAAAACCAAGGAAAAATAGGAGACCAAAAAATAAAAGGAAGCTGATGAATCTTATATATTCTGTTGCATTTCAGTATAATAATAAAATTAGTTTAACTCTGCTGAGGACTTATCAGTTATGAAAGCAATGTCATTAAGACAGTGAGAGCCACCTGCCATTTAACAAAAAATAGCAGAAACTTCTTGAGGAATAATCTGCACCATATTTTTAGAGAGAGTCTATTTTTCAGAGCGAGTGAGACAAGACTAGGAAACAAGAAACGAGCTTCCAGGCTGTAGGATCTATATGTGGAAATGTGTTCATTTAGGTATATACAAGCTCTAAGATAATCAGATAACTTAGGGGTGAAATTCTCAATGCACTTTGCCTCGTAGCCATTTAGATATTTTTTTAAGTAATAAATGTGTCCTTTCTTCATTTATAATACAAGTACAGTAGGTGTTAGTCTGAATTCATACAACTCCTTAATTTGTCAGACCACGCTAGATTTTCATTTGCTTAAAACGGATCATTGACTTCTAGGGTGTCAGGATATTCTGGTTGACTTTGGTTGTTTCCTGGGTACGAGGCACCAACCAGCTCAAATATAACCTTGGCACAGAGCTTGAGAGTGTGCTACAGCTCAGTAATGCGCTTGATGAGCATTCTAGGAAAGGATCATGGTTTATAAATAGCTGCAAATATAATTAGCACACCTTTGCTTCCCTAGGACAAGGGAGTAGCAGCAGCGTAATGTCACTGGTTGTGTGGTGTAAGGCTTGGTCTGTTTTGTCACTGGCCAAAATGTCAAAGAAAAATTATTGGAATCAGGTAAAAAATGTCCTATATATTCCTATCTTTTGAGACTTGTGGGAGGTGTTAGGTTGGGTAGTTGTGCTGAAACCTGTGTGAGGATGTAGACTATTATCTCCAGGAAAAAAAATATATTCAGATATCTGTATGCACAGTTTTGCTTTTTAAAAAAACTCAACACCATCACCTTTTTGGGCACTTAGTTTACTTTCTGGTTTTGGTTTAGTCTGTTCATTCTCTTTGCTTTCATTTCTGTATCTCTTTTGGATAAACATTTTTTAACTCAAATTTTCATGATAGAGGGATTGGCTGAACCATGTTAATGTTGTTAAAAGAAATTCATAGGCTTTTCTCTTTCACTTTCCCTTATCAAGTCCTTTAAAATTTGAAAAACATTAATTCCTCTTTCTGACCAAATTTGAAATGTCAAGTGCAACTTCATAAATTACATTCCTGAAAGACTGAAAAGAGAAGAGAAATTTGAAGAAATTAAAATCAGTAACTATAGTTATGTGTATCTGTAGTTTGTTTCTCCACATAACATGTTAGAATTTTTTGAGGATTTATGAGACTGTTATAAATAGATGTAAATGTTCTTTAGAAGGATGTCTTTCTCCCTCATAGTCACATTATTTTTTAATTGCTAATGAAGAGAATAAGGAGTAGCACGCATCTGGAGAAAGGCTGGGTCCAGCGCAAAACCTCTCATTTGGTAATAGTTACAGCTTTGTTTAACTTGTTTGAAGGGTTTGAATAGTGAGGATGATATTTACAATGACCAGTGTGATTTTCTTAGACCCTTTTTCAGAGGTGTACTGAGCTAAAACAGACCTCTGTCAAAGTTGCCTCAAGGTATTTGGTGGTGCTTTTATCTGAGGAGCAAGCAAAGTCAATTAAAACAGACGTGAAATTTCTGACTTCTTAAAAGTCAATGATCCATTTAAATAGGTGGAAATGTAGTGCCCTAGGACATTTTCTCTGAAGAATTATGTAAATGCAATACTTATTGTGACTTTATCATGAGGGAAGAAAAGATATTGTCATTATTGTTTGAATAATATGGAATAAATCAGTATATTGATTTAAAACACAGTGTGTGCATTATAGGTGATAACTGCAAGCAATTATGTGAACATGGCTGGCTTATATTTGCAGTAAAGTCAGTCACTGATGGAAAATCACATTTAAATGACCAGACATTTCTGTATATTTTTCCTTTTGCCCAGTGTTTCAGGGAGATTAATGTTTCCTTTATTAACTAAATTGTCATATTCAAGAAAGTGCTGTATTTTTTTTTTTTTTTTGCTCTCCAAATCAGGAAAACTGCCAAGGATTTTTTCAACTTTATCTGCATAATTACTTTTCTTTTTTCTTTAGGTCAAGAAAGTGTCTGTTTCTGTACAGATTAAAAAATAAATAAAAAATTATCAAGCAAAGACTTTACTCTCCCCCTTTTTTTCCCCCCTTGCGTTACATGAGTAGTTTGAAAACATTTTAAATGTTTTCTAAACTCTTTCTTCAAAATGGTTAATTTTTATGCATTTTCTTGTTGTAATTGCCATATAGTTGCTAGTGAGTGAAAAATGATTCCTGCAAAAGGGCTTAAATAATATTGCATCTCATTTTAGTCAACTTTAATGAATATGGGTTGTATGCTGCACCTGTCAGAGGTGTACCTTTTAACCCAGCATCTGATGACTGTCAATTATAATTATTACCTCAAGAGGGTCCTGTAAGGCACTTAGCTGGTAACTCTGAAACCTGAAGTAGTTGCCTTCATGCTTTTAGGCCTGGCCTAGGATGTGTGCTCCGCTAGATCTGAGGATAGTGTTTCCTATTTTCAACTCTTTTTGTAGAAAATCAAAGAAGTTCCCAGCCAAAGTTTGTTATGGCATTTCTAACCACCTCTTTTTCTGAATGTCGTCAGTATATTATTATGCATCATTGAACTTAAGATTATATATTTTTAAAAATATATTATGATTATTATCCAATATCTCAATTATATTTGCATACTTAGTTGATAATCTATTGTGCTTTCTTTAGCAAAAGTGAATATTAAGAAGTGTGTTTTAATTCTTAACTCAATATAAGCAAGAAATTAAATCAGATGTCAGTTAATCTGTTGTTCTTCAAAAAAATATCTAAGCACGGTTTATAAGTTCTTGACCTCTTCTGCACTTCTGGTAGGTTATGACTGCAGTGACACTAATAACGTGTCCTATATATTGACATATTAGGAAATGTTAATTGCTAATTTTTAATTGTTTTAATTTTTAATCAGTGGGATAATTATACCCTCAATCTAGTACTGATCATCATTAAGTGAATATACATATAGGAAATGCAAAGCAATTATGGATCTGAGCATCTGCTCAAGTGTCACCTTGCAGTCTCTCCTAAAATTCTGGCCAGAAGTCCCAAATGCTTCTGAACTCTTATTAACGTGAGAAGGTATCAATTGCATCATCCTGTAATGATGCAGAGATGCATCTAGTGCCATGTTCTCGGTGGCAGCTACTTCAGAGGGGTATCTGTATCTGTACAGTACCTCTACAGATATGTAGAATAAAATAATTGTAATCATCACTATTATTTTTAAATTCAGATGTTCTAATCCATTTGCGTATTTTTCCCATTTACTGAACTCTTAGGAACATTGTAAAATGTGAGAGAAAATGTTGAAAATCGAAGCTTGCAAAGTTCTGAGTAAAGATCACTTTTCCACTCTGTAAAACATTACACACTTTTTCCTTAAAAGAAAGCTTGCTGAACCAGTCTAAGATGATGCTTCCTCTAGCTTTCATTTTGAAGGCAGGGGAAATGTCTAGAATAAGCAGTCATTTATGTATTGTAACTATTGTAAATGAATGAATCAAAGATATCTTGTGACTCTCAGCCTGGACTCATAGGAGAGGTGCTCCAGCCCTCTGATCATCTTTGTAGCCCTTCTCTGGACCTGCTCCAAGAGGTCTATGTCCTTCTTATATTGGGGACTCCAAGAGGAAAGAGATAAGGGATATTAAAGTTCAGAAGAATATATTCTAGCCTTGACTGTTACTTGCTTAATTGAAGCTGGCATGTTGCCTTGCCTACTAGGCAAAGTGAAGGACTTCAGCAAGCTCTACTCAGTCCCTCTTATTGCTTTAACTGGTTGTGAGTGACATAGCTTCAGACTGCAGCCACTCTCTGTAACTTCTATTGAACGTCCATAAACCACACTAGTGAAGAGCGTATTATCTATTGTATTATATTTAGCCTGCTTCAGAGAGACCTTATGTGTGCATATGTTTAAACAAATTGCAAACCAGTTCTTTGTGTATATTTATTAAACTCTTCCCAACTTCTCTGGGTGTATTCAGCAGGGTTTTGGTAGAAGGGCTCTGCATGAGTGCCCTGCATGGCAGGAGGCCACAAACTTTTGGCTGGTTTTGTCGGTTCCATTTATCTCCAAGACTGATGTAAACACCACATGGTCTGCCAATACTGCAGCTTATTAGGGGAGCATTTGGTGTCCCTGCTCAGGTATATTTAAGAAAGAGGGGCAGGAATATGCTGTTGAGGATGTAGAGGAGATAATCTTGGAAGTTCACTGTTGAAGATGCACTGTTGTAAAGAAGGCTGTAAATGTGCTCTTGGAAGGAGGTGTTCAGTGCCAAAGTTGGGGCACTTCTGAAGGGACTATAGCTGTGGGTCACCCACGCTGGGGCAGGGACAACCCTGAGTGTCTGAAGCCCATGGAGGACTAATGCTAGAGCTGAGAAGAAGCACCAAGAAACAAAAAGCAGCAGAGGAAAACTGCTATGTGCTGCTCCCAATTTCCTGTGATGGCTCAAGAATAACTTGTCATGCACATAAGGAAAGTTGAGATGAGGGGTGGGGAAAGGAAGGTATTTCGTGTAGGATGTGTGTGGGAAAAAGGAAATAAGAGTATTTACTGAAGTTGTTTGGTTTTGTTTCATGCTCCCTGGTTTTCCTAGTACCCAGTCAGTGATTAGAACTTGGTGTTGATTAACAATAAATTAAGTAAAAATTTCCCAAGTTGAGACAGTTTTGTCCGTGACAGCCCCTAGCAAAACAAACAACAACTCTTTGATTCAGGTACTTTGGAAATGGAGTTTCCAGATTCTCTGCTGAACATGCAGATATTCCTGACTTAAACTTATACATAAGCGAGAAAATTATTGATTCTACAGAACCTTTGAGAGCTGTAGAAATGTAAAGCCAACTTCAAGGTCAAGCTTTTGGTTCAATTTCCGATTCAATTTATTTATTTAACCTGAAGAAAATTCAAGAGATGTAAAACATTTGACTTCTAATGTGATTCTTGAAAGAGGTTAGAGACATTTATACTTGTATGAAAACATTCAATATATAAAGAGCAGCTGTCAAAAAACTATTATATAATGAAACCAGATTTAAAAGGAAATAGTTCTGAGTTCAAATTCAGTTAAATGATAAATGACAAATGCCTTTGAAATCAATGTTTTTCCAGTGAAGTGACCTTTCTGGAGGTTCTTAATTTCCATGATGAAACACAAATGTGTGACGTGATGCTCAAAAGTACAAAAAAAATATACAAAAAAATTAAGTTTTTTCCATTCAATATATGTAATATTTTTACATTGCGTATGCATTTTCGTTCTTGCATTATGATAAGTGTCCTTTCAATAATAGTGGATCAATTAAAAAATTGGATTATTTTCCAAATTTTTTTTGTTGAAAGGGGGGCTGTTTGCAGGAATTTGTCTTTCAGTATTGCAAACAGAGCAGCTGAAAGACATATTTGTAGCTATAGGAAAGTCAGTCAGATTCAGGTCTATAGAAGTACTGATTTCTCCAAGTAAAATTGCATTGGCTATTTTCAGTCTAGATGCTTGTTTGGTGTTTACCACATCTTTTAAGGCAAATGTTCTCAAACAGATTTCACTGAAATAGGTAATGTCAGTTAAAAATCTGGTCCATTGCTTGTTTCCACTCTGCATAGAAATTTCATAAACAAGGCAGTATTTTACAAATTCTGTTTTCAAGGAAGGAATGAGTCATCAGGGCTTGTGAGATCATTTTCTTGTGCATGAGGAAGCTCATATATGTCTGAAAAGATAAACAGGTGTATAGAAATGACTGTTTAACACAAGCAAATGTTGAATGGTTGCTTGCCTGAAGCTGCCAATATGGTAGTTTCTTTCTGTAATTTTTTAAACTGCAAATGGACATACAGGAATAATAGGCTTATAGAAGAACCATTAGCGGTGCCTGATCTTCTCTGGCAGAAGACAGAGAATTAATTTTTCTGGTATCTGCAGGCACACAGCTAAAATGTTTCTACTTTTGACTTGGTTCTAGTTTAAAGACTATGAAATGCTTCCTCAAATTTCGCAGTGTTTTTTCTGCTTTTCTAAATGAAAACGAGTGTTTAACAGCCAGGTCTTATATTCTTATCAGCAAAATATGAACTGAGAATACTCGTGAGGTGAGTAGCAGGGTAGTAACTGAAGCTATCACAACTTTATTAAATATGATTAAGTAAAAATGCAAAAAGCCCTGAGAGATTCTGTGATGGTACCTAAAAATCAAGGTAGAAACAAGAAAAATATTTAAGACGGTTGGATGGGAAGTATGTGATGGTAATGATGCACTTCAAAAATACTTAAAAATCCTTTGACATAAATGCACGTGTACATGCAATTATTTGTGTGATTGTATCTATGTGCATATATGTATATATGCACACATAAATGTATATTATATGTGTTCCCTGGTAGGGAAAATATTAGGAATTATTGGAAATACCAATGCTTTTAATGAGGCAATATGAAACATTGTGTATTAAATGTTCAGAAATTTTTCTAGCTGGTGAATAGGTGAGCCAGTTCAGAATAAAAATAAGAAAAGTTACATTTTCCTTGTATATAACCTTTCTAAGGAAAACCCAGTCATCCACTGTTTATGGAATTTTGGAAACACTTTTTGTATTCACTTCCAGATATTGTTTGAGGACGTTTCTTTAACCTGTGAAGATGACTATCTTTTTTTTTTTATTATTGCTGTGTTGAAGTTTAGTCCATTGAAACTCTTATTTAAGGTTGTGAGTGATTATTCAATTACACAGAGTTTGATCTTTAAACCTTTCAAAAGTTTGCCCAATATAGCATTTTGCTATTGGATTTCAAAGAGGGCTTAAAGGAGGGATTGCAGCACTTGAAGGGAACACTGGTGTGACCGTAGGGTCACACAAGGGCTTAAAAGCTGGAGACAGGTCTATTTTAGTAACTCCAGGGGGCTCACAGATTTTTATGGCATACAGCAATTTTATGAGATTCTGTGGCAGTAAAAAAAGTTTATTAATTTTTTTATTACATACTTGATAATAAATTTGAGTGTTGTAATTTTGTACTTTTTGTTTTTTATAAGGAAAACATTTCCTAGTTTCAAAAAATATGTATCATTTTTACATTTTATAAGAAATAAAGTATGTCCTAGCAAAAATATAACTGTCATAAATACATACCAGTGCCTGAATGTTTATCAGTCTTAGTAGCCATATGAAATTCAGTAAAGGTAAGTCACAACTATGTATATTAGGTGAAGTTTTGGTGGTGGCAAACTTAGTCATTGCTTGATATCAGCAAGCTTTAGCATCCAACATGTGAAAGAAAAGTGATTCCTATCAGAATTACACTCTATATATAATGCTATAACTAACATTTATATAATGCTGACCTCCATTAACAGCAGTAATGTGGTTTCAGGTGTTTTAGAAACATAGGTGAGACTCCCTGTTGTAAAGTGCTTGCCTTTTATGCAACCCTATCAGGCAATGGCAGAGAGTAAGGGCAGCCTTTCAAAAGACTTGTTTAAGAAAAATGAACGTTTTTTTGTTGTTAGTATCTGTCGTGGTGCTTTCTGACTGATTTTATCTTGTTTTGTTTCTGTGCTGAACTGTGCAAGTGCTATTAAGTAGCAATGAAAGATGCTATTCCTCTACGTGGCAGTGATAAGAACAGAAATTCACTAGACAAATGGAACTTTTTTTGGGGGGGGGGAGGATTACAATACCATGTAATTTGCTATTTAGTGAACATATTACAGGCTTTTCAGAATTGAATTCTATCTACGACAGAACAATTCTTGTTCTTACTTTCCAGTCAAACCTGAGTCCATAAACTTTTTGCTAAAATAGAATTTCAAAATTTAGTAAAGCAATTATTCATTAGTGTATGTGTTTCTCCCACACTCCTAGAGGTCTGCAGTTAGATGTTCATTTTGAATTTGGAATTTCAGCATACTCCAAAAAAGGAAAATTAACAAGATGGACTGAGTGTTGAAGCAAGATTCTTCTGTGGAAAGCCAGAATATACATAAACAGAGTATCCTGTTGATTTGACTAACAAAAAACCTGTTAGTCAAATGCAACTGTTTTATGTGTATCTGTATGTTATATTCATAAGTGAGAATCAACATAAATGAACTTCTGTTCAATGCTTCTGGAAATTTCTTCATTATTGAATACGATAGTGTCTCTGTCTCGGTGTGTTCTTGAATTGTCCAAGGAGATCTCAATTTTCAGGGACAAGTGCTCTATGAAAGTCAAGTTTTCTCTGGGCTTTTTTTTTAAAGCCAGATTCTTTAATAATCTGTACAATATATCCAGGTCAGTTTTATAGGTCCGAACTTTACAGCTATTTTCAGAAAAGGTATTGCTGTTCACCCTCTTAACCTCTTCTTACTGTTGCAGAAATCTGGAAGGATGGTTATGTAGGAAAAACTACTGTTCATGTACATCTAATATTGATATTATTTTTGGTAGGTTGTTTGGTTGTTGTTTTTTTTTTTCCAAAAGCAACTAACAATTTTAGCTGCCAGAGCAAATATATGCCAATTTACATAGCTTTGGAGATTAATGATTGTATTTACAAAAAGTGGATGTCAGTCTTGTATACGGTCCAGCCCTGATTATCTCATACATCAGTTTAATTCTGGTACACGTTCACTAACTTAGTAGTCACTATTTCATTCTAGCATAGGGCAGACCAGTATCAGGACAGGCTTTTTGCTTTACAGCTTACTATAACAGTGTGATATCAATATTTTATCATTTCCAATAGCATGTCATTTCTGTATTCGAATGTAGCTCATGAATAACTACCATTCTGTCTACTTGCTGAAATTAAAAAAAAAAAATTATCTAATCAAATCATGCCTGATCAAAAACAGGTAAAAGGAGCAAGTACTTACTGACTTAGCAACTTTGTTCTCAGTTTTCTCAATGGCAGCTGTTTCACCTCACTTTCTAATTGAGAGAAACCAGGGATATAAATGACATAATTTGGGTCTTATAAGCATCGAATTGATTTTACTCTGATAAATGTTATGAAAATAAATGATTAGTGTTTGGGGGAGAATTTTTAAAGAAAAAGATTTTCAGTAGGTGAAAGGGAAAAAATACAATAAAGACTTTGCAATAAATTAGAATGTTTTGGGGGGAGATTATATACTTTTCCTTTTAACTAGGTGTTAAACCTGTTATTCTGCTTCTGCCTTCTTTTATTTGATTACCTGGCAGATGCTGTTCCTCTTTCCAGTTAATAAGTACTATGTGTATTCAGTATGGAGTAGAAAATAAAGATTAGGTTGGAAGATAGATGGTATTTTAAATAAATGCTTCTAGGTCAGTACTGGGATGGAGATGGTTTTTGTTACAGATTACAGATTTATAACAAAGTAATTGACAAATCTACTCTCTCCTTAGTTGAGAGTTTAGGTATGACTTGGAAATCTGCTGTATTTCAGTAAAATATATGTTTTTCTTGATCAGTGCAACTGCTGAGTGTGACTCATATTAGTGATGCTCCCCATTGTCTTTGTTGGATCTTGCTTCATTTTTATTTGGAAACAAACAGGCATACTGTTGGTTTTAGAGACTGAAATAATACTGCCTATGTTTGTTCCTGCCAATCTACAGTTTTCTAAGTTAAAAAGAAAAAAAAAAGAGGGTGATGTAGATTTATATTTCATACCTTTGTCCCCACTAAAATTGCTTGATCTTAAAGCAGGCTTATAGATTCATAATTTGCATAGTATCGTATTAGTCTCCTTGATTATGTTTGGTAGTTCTCTGAAGGTATGATTCATTACCATGGAAATGACAACATAGTCTGTTTTCAAGCTAATTGCTGTATAAAACATAAAAATAAGTTCTTGAGGTTTAAATTGCTCATACAATTCATATCAGATGTCGATCTATGTGTGCTTAGTGTACCTGGAATACTAATTATAACGGTAATAAAAATGGTCTGTTTGTACCTTAGGAGACAAGCTGCTTGACTACCAGGAGTTTGTAGGCTGAGAACATCTGGAGTACGTTTATGTACAAAGTGTTAGACTACCAGGATCCGAATCATTCGTACAAAGTGTTAGACTACCAGGATCCGAATCATTAAATAACAGACTATGGTATCAAAAGTTAGCCTTGACACCTTTCAGCATAAAGCTGCTGATAATAAGTTCCTAGCTCCTGGGTAGAGCGCATTTTTATTTTCCATTCAGCTTCTGGAAGCCTGAGGACAACTAATTTTTGTGTGCATTCCTTGGTAGTGTTATGTACCTTCCTGAGTGGTCTATAGATAGCAGAGCACATCTATGAACCGAGTACAACAAAGAGAAAGTGCAGAAAACCTGCTTAGCATAATACTAGATCATCTATCCATCTTTAAATGTATCTTTGGGATTGACAGCAGCATTGCACTCTGACAATTATAAAAGTAAAATGGACCATGTTTGCTAAAAAGAGACAGACGTTGCATTGTTTTTTAAATGAATGTTCATTTTTCTGTTTCTTCCATGTGTTTGCATGAGGGATTTGCCTTGGTACTTACAGTTCTGCTCCACTGATGTGTAAAGAGAGTAGCTGCAAAAAAGACCCCCAGGCCTTAAGATTCCGCTTTTTCTATATATCGTTCTTCCATGTGCTTTATATATGATGCCTTCCTGTGTAACTTGCTTTTGGTGAACCTTCTTTGGCACAGGGGTTGGGCTACATGATCTCCAGAGGCTTCTTCCAACCCCTGCCGTTCTGTGATTCCTACCATTTGGCAGTTTTCAACTTTCAGAGAAAGTATTTGAAAAGAAGAGGATAGGAAAGCACCAGGGGTGGACTTAATTGGCATAGGTTCCTTCACTGGATTTGGACTACTGTGGAAGTCCCGTAATTTATATTTTATAGAGACTGTAGGACCAGGGATAGGTTCTGTCTTGCATTGGATACCTACATATGACGAAGCAAAGGACGCTTGCTCTCTTTGTTTCATTACAGAAAAGCAATTTCTGTGGAAGATATTCTATGTTAGATTTCACTGTTGAAACTATCAGATCCAGATGCTTCTTTTTTTCCTTGCAGTTTTGTCTGTATAATGTAAATATTTTTCATGCTGTTCTAATTAAAAACCTACACTCCATAAGGTAAATATGGAGTGCTTTGCCAGCTTTGCCAAAGATAGCTTAAGCATAAGTTGCAAACAGGCTTTACAGGGCAAAGCTTAAATATGTAGAGGGGGACATTACAGTTATCAGGGAGAGTTTCAGTTACCTAGACTATTAGATTGCTTTCTGATAGAAACAAAACATAGCTCCCTGCCTCTTCCTTCCCACCCCCCCAAAAAAAATATCTGTACTAGTACTGCTTTTTCGGTGTCTTTTCTTTCTTTCCTCTAAACCATGTTAGCTGAAGAGCCGTAGTTTCACAGGTTATTTCAGACTATGCAGTGGAAAATGAACCATGAACAATGAATTAGACATCAGTTTTTAAACATGCATGGTCCAGCGATCATGATTTCTTTGGTTTGGCTACATTAAAAATAGTAGCATAAAAACACTTAACCTTGGCTATATGAACTTAATACCGGGCTTTAAAAACTCAGTCTAATGTGAATGATAATGGATGAGAATTTAATTTTTCCTTGGAAACTGGCAGCAGGAAACTATTCAAAGATCTCTCAGGGAAGTATATAAGCTTTCTGAATACAGCATGAAAGAAAAGATTATAAGACTTGGAAATAAAAAATACATGAAGTTAAAATAGAAATTAACCCCTTACAGCTGTCCTCGTCTTAAAAACAAGACACTCTCCTGCACCCTTTCTCTAATTCTTGGGTATGTGATACTAGTCAATACTCTTGAAAGTGTTAAGCTGTGAAAATTTGATAATAGCAAATCTGTTTTGTACAGTCTTTATTTAAAAATGCTAGTATATCGCTGGGAGCAGAGTGCTTATGACAATCAGTGTCCACCCTTCCTTCCCCAAAGAAACCTATACGCTGTATAAATTATGTTGGGAGGAGCTATCTAAGAAAACACATGTGAGGGACCCATTTAGAATCTTTTGAAGAAGGCGAAGGGTACTATTTTATGGCCAATTCTGAACTATACCAAAATCCAGATTGCAGATTTTATGACAGACATCAGCTTCAAATATTGCTCTCCCATAGCTGTTAATTAATGAAACAGAGCAATTTCCTTTCCAATTTGTAGATCAGAGTATAGAATAGTGCCTTTTCAGCCTAACCACTATTTCGTGATGTAGGAGAGAACTGAATTGCACTGGGAAGCTTAGAAGAAGCTGGAGGTGTCCCACAATTGAAATTCAGATATAAAGAATACTGTTTTGCATTTGGTTCATTCTCAGAATCCCCTTGTCTGTCAGGGGTAATTACATGCCTGGAACATCTTCTGTATGGAGCAATTCAGTGCCTCCAAAAGTTGTCAATAAAAGAATAGCTTTTTTAAAAAAAGTTGAAGAGAAGATAGACAGAAAACTAATTTTTATGAAATTAAATTTTCTTTTAAATTTATTGTCAATAGTTGGTGTTTTGCAAAAGTTGTCATAGTAATGATGGGTATTAAGAAATCTTTGCAAGTGACCCCATAAAAACAGCGTGTACCAAGAAATCAGCTGCAGTTAAGAAAGAACTCTTGCTTCAGGCTCGCAGTCATAGATAATTGAGTGCTCCCAGTCCACCTCTCCTTTCTCCTGCTTAGTCTTCTGTAGAGAAGCAGCAAAGGTGAGCTCATTTGAAAAGAACCTAAAAAATGACTTATCTTCAACAACGAGCTTTTGTAAAATTTGTAAAATTAAGTATGTGGCTGCAGATGAGCAGATGTGCTGAATGTGTTGCCTTCAACAGAACTATGTTGTCTAATGCTGGTGGGTAGCCTAGCCTTAGGGCTGACGTAAAACACTAGCACAAAATGCCAGAACTATAATTCTCCTAGCAGTATGCCTAGTGAGGTCTTGAAGAGGAATTAGTATTACTACTATACTTGTTTCTCAAAGCAATGTGTTTTCAGGTAGCTAAGACTTCTTTCTCCTTTCCCCTGAAGTATTGTGCAAGATCATTGTGACTCGGCTGTTGATTTCATGAAGTTTTTTTCCCGTCTTACTTGCATAAAGAGGGAAAGGTAATTAAGCGCAATTATTTATCAACCAGAAATTGACATTTTTCTTACCCTAAAGATACATTGGACCCTTGGCGTTACCACATGCAATGAAATGAATGTGTCAAAACAAAGCAAACAATCTCAAAAGCCAGAAAGAAAACTCTGACTCCTTTCTAGGGTTAGATTTTTTTTTACAACTAATAAGCTGCATTAAACATCTAATGTTTTTATACATAAGCTTTTGATTATGGGTTAGAAGTGGTGAGGTAGAATGAATAATTATTTTTGATTCAGTTGCCAAAAAAACCCCCAACAAATTCGAATACACTGTATTTCTTTCTTCCTAACCTTCCCCTCTCCAATGTTATAAAATCCTTGGAGCGTTCTCTGTGTTATACAGGCTGTGCTTTTGTACTACCTTTGATGTTTAATATATAAAATAGGAACCTAATTAGTTACTCCAAAACGTGAGAAGATGAAGTACCCATCAATCACATTTCTTTACAGCTGGCTTACTTTCTGTAAAATAGGCTAATCCATTGAGAAAGGTTTTCTTTTTTTCTTTTTGAAAGACTCATTCACATGAGGGATGGGATTGTTGTACTCCTCCCATGATGAATATGTAATTCTTTATAAAGTGTCAACAACACCAGCAAGAACTGCTGTGTCTCCTCTAAGTGCTTTAAAACCTGGTTGCTTTACATTGTTGTCAGAGATAAAGGGTAAAGTAGTTGAAAATATGAACCAGACTCTACTACGTACTAATAACTGGGCTGTTGAATATGGGGGATGTAGCGCTTCCTTCTTTGCTTCTGTAGATTTATAATTACTTTTTCCTTCCAGAAAGAGCCACTTGGTAAATCAGCTCAAAGTAAAATAATTTTGAAATTATTAAATCTGTAACATTCAGTATTGTGCTTTCCCTCCTCTCATATTTTTCCTTCTTGAAGTAAAAATCTACGTACCTTCAGGAGATTTCACTGAATTTCACTGAATTTTTTTGGAGTTGGAAGGGACCATAGAGATCATCTAGTCCAACTCCCCTGCCAAGGCAGGACTACCCAGAGCATGTACTGAATTTCACTGATTTTTTTTTTGGAGTTGGAAATGATCTATTGAGCGCAGTAGGTAGTTCCCTTTGGAAAATTTCTAGTGATCCAACACAACAGAATGTTGCATCAGTCCCTGCTTTACCTATGCACACGCAACTCTAATAATAATGGCTTTGGCAACAGTAAGACTACTTTGGATATAAACAAATGGAAATTAGTAGTTGTCCCTGTAAGAAAGGACATCGTGATTTAGGCTAATATGCATTAGTTTAATAGGCTATGTAAGGAAAGCAAGTAAATTGCCATCTTATTTTGGGTTCATAAAGTCAAACCTGTGTAGCTGATACAGGAAGGCGCGCTTCCAATGACTGTTTCACGTCATGAAGTGCAGTGAGGAAAAAAGTGAATGAATATTAAAATTGTTACTGTTTTCACCCCTTCCTTGTATAAAATTAATCACAAAAGAAGTGTAAACATAAAAATTCCAAAGTTTTATTTATAATATAAACAAAAGATAGTAAGATAATCTGTAATGCTTATGTAATTCTTTGGTGAGTTTGCTCCTAGGTTTGTATCGTAAACACTAAATGGTATGCTACTAAACGTTTGGATCTGTTTCCCTGAGGTAGATTTCAAAAGTTACTGCCCTTTCAAGTCTACAGGATGTGTATACAAGGTTCAATTTGTCTAGTTTTCTTACTGGAGAGTTTGCTACTGGAAAAATACAGGGTTTTATGCACTGCATAATTTCTGTAGAACTACATTAAATATTTAGAATCCTACTGCTCTTAATGGTTGAATTATCTGGGATTTTTCTTATGAGAATGGAAGCTCTTGAATCATATCAAAGAGTTTCCAGTACAATAATTGCCATAAAATATTTATTATGAGGCTGTGGTGCCCAACCAACTTTGACTTTAAAGCCTGACTTTCAGTATTAGTTAATAGCCACTTTTAATATTAATTGAACACATATTGCTGACATTTAAGTATTCAGCCAAAAGGAAAGACGTGAATCGTTATATAGCTCCTAATGCAGGTGCTGCTGAGGTCAATGTCTACCACTCTGTTGATGTAATAGTTAAGTTGACCTCTTTGCTGTAATTAATGTGCTGCAACTCCCTTTCCTATTTTCATGTTTGCATAGTCTTTGAAAACCTGACATATGAATAAGGATGTACTGTATGCAAATAAAAATAATGTCTGTTTGTCTTGAGAATAATCCTGTTGGTGTGAGACGGTCAGCCACCTCTTTTTGCTACTGTTGTCCTTCAGTTATTTGTTCTTAATAACGGTCTCAGTAATTGAACTGCATGCTGTAAATAAGCTCTTACAGACAAGCGTGATGATTACTTCCTGAAAAATGTGGATATCGGCCAAGATTTGCAATAAGAAAAGGGAACAGGAAATACAGGTGAAAGATGTGTTGGGCTTTGAGCAAGCCTATAGGAATTGGATTCTTCAAGATTTGGTCTTAATAATGCTTTAGAGTTCACGCCTCCTAACTCTGGATGTATGCAAATATACGAGGGCACAAATGTGCTGAGTGTTGCTTGTAGCATAAATAGATGTGTGAAGCTTGGGAATTTGAAGTATGATTATACAAAGTCTTTTATCACAAATATCACTTTTGACTTCTGAGCTACACAGGAATGTATAATTTTGTATGTGCAGGCATTTTTTTTAAATTCTCCTAACTGGGAGTGTGTAAATATATCGAGATCTACATCACCTCTACTTCTCTGAAGTTACTGAAATGAATACAAGATCCTTCCCATGATAATGAATAGCATATATAACTAGAAAAGCATATATTTGTAAGATTTCAAGTGTTCAATTTGGTCTCCAAGAAAAAGAAATACAGAGGAAAATACCTTGTATTTTGGCTTGGTGCATTTTTAGATGTAAGTATATATGTTTGTACATACAAAGGCTTTTTTTCCCCCTGTGTACAATTGCTTTCTTGGTTTCATGTAAGAAAGTGCACCTGGTGGAAGGAGCAATTGGTTTGAAAATGTAGCTGTTACTTTTCTATTTTTTTTGGTTTTTTTTTCAGAATAGTGAACCATTCACTGGGGGAGGGATCAAACGATGATAGAATTATCAGAAAGTCAATAACCCGCATTTTATAGTCAGCACAAATCATAAAATGAGTATGTTAAATACAACTTTCACCCTGTAAACAACTAATCCTTTCTCATATCTAATATTACCATAATTCACCATAATTATAATCCTTCATGCATGTTTGTTTTAGTTAAACGTTTGGGTATAGAAACTACAAGGCAAAATACATCACTCTGAAAAAGAGTGGACTTGTCCTTGATAAGTGATCTCGTGTTGTAATTCCCCTTGAGAAAACCATTCTACAGTTCAGGTACAATAAAGCCGTAGATCAATAAACCCTTTAAATTGCTGTGGGGTTATATAGGTTATACTCATTTTCTAACCTTCTTGGAATGTGTAGTGGTAAATAGAAGTTTCTCCTTTACAGCCTCCTGAAAGACTGACTGCTGTTCACTTTGATTGTGGGAATTTGTAACTAATCTCTGCTAAAGCTAGAATTGTTTCTCACAGTCAGATTGCTCTTCAGCAATACTTCCAAGAGCAGTAGGAATGGTTTTTCAAACCAAGTACTTATACTAGGGGATAGGATCGTCCCCAAGTCTCTGTCTGCATTATCTGAGGTCCAACAACAGCAAAAAATCTCAGTTGTTTTATCAGTGTTTCTAGAAAAGTGATTAACGTTTTTAGCTCCCTCAAGACTAAGCCATTATCAGAGGGAAGCTGGGTATAGGTTCAAACTAAGCGATGTAAGTTATTTAAGTTACTTAACTGACGAGAGATATCTAAGTGAAATTTGACCTTCACCTTTTTTCATAACATAGGTAAATCCTTGCACAGCTACTGCACAGGAGCACAGTTTTCAGAGAGATGAGAATATGTGCAGACTAGCTCTCTTAGATATTTCCATTATCTTTATTTTATTTTGGGAAGGAATTAGGATTATTTTTAAATTGTGCCTAGACTTGTTCAAATTTTAATTTAATTCCTGAACAGTTTTCAAATGGAACTCTTTATTATATTTTATGTGCAAAAGCAAATTAGCATATGAATGAAATGATGAAACCTGATATTTGGACATTTAGAGGAAAATTTAAATTTTGCGGTAATATTTGTAGACTGGAAGTTGGACAGCATACATACACCTATTAGTATGCTGACAACCTGGGGGATCTTTCCTGCAAGAGTTGTATGAATTTACGTGATCACAGCATTGCTATAGTAGTGTTACAGCCTTTTTTATGTAGTTCCCGTTTTTATGTAGTTATTTTGGAGATATTTGAGGATCACAAAAGACAATGCAATACTTAGAAAAGCATGTGACAGTCATGTTAAGAAAAATTGCAACTACAGGCAACTTCACGAAGGTATGTCTGGCTCAATTCTGATTGAGTAAACATGGGCTGGATACAGGGTGAAGGAGGTTTTTTTTTTTCTTTAAGGAGTGAAATGGTACCCAATATATTGATCTATCCTCCATAGTTTGTATATATGGCAAATTTCAGGCATGTTCACATATGATTCTTGGAAAAAAGAACTTTTAATCCCACAAAGTGTATTGAAGAACTAGTTATGTACGTAGCGTTTTCTTCCATTGAATCTGCAATGGGAATGTCAGTCAAAGCAGATATGGAATGAGAGGAAAACATGAATGTATGGTCACAGCTGTTCTAAGTCAATTAGATACCTTCTGAACAGGTTTAGTTCACAGAGTTCTTGATGCAGCTGAAGAAGTGCTTATGTGACTGGGAACCTGATAAAAATAAAAACTTTGGAGCAAAGTTAAGAGGTACATTTTGTTCGATCCACAAGATATACCAGGTGCTGGCTGGTGATGGAGGCATATGCTGAGGGAAGAGTTAGTGTCTGAGAAAAGGAAAGTCTGTAGGAAGTGAGATGGGCATTTGTGTTCAGCATTTGCTTTTTATATCTGTTCATTAACATAGCTGCATTTCAGCAATCCAGAAGGATTTTCTCAACAGCAAACACAAATTTGCATGAAACTTGATAAGAATATTGTTCTTAACCACTTGATTTGCATCCTGTATGTGGTAAATTTAGCTGTTTCTTCCCTCCCCATGTAATTGTCATTATGATGTATTCAGAAAATAAGGATTTTCAATGAATTAAAAAGATTATAGTGGGAAGAGATAGAAACATGTATATTTGCACTTGATAATGTTTTCTGTCATAATCTATGCTGTGACCTTTGAAAAACCTCTCAAGTGTCTGTAGTTCCCACAGAGTCTCTGAAAGGAAAGGGAAAATTTATAGTTATATTTTTTCACTGTTCCAAGTCATTTGAAGATGAAGCTGCTATGGAATCAGCGTCCAATTGACATTGGCATTCCCCTGTATTTTGTCATTAGTTTTTCCTTTCTCCTTGTCGCAGGAGCAGCATGACCTTGTCTCAGTCAAGAGTTGAGTAACTGAGTATAGTTAGCCCTGGCATGATGCAAACAGGACCTGAGCGTGATGAGCCTTGGCATGGTCTGTGCATCAACCAGTGCGCATCACTTGGCATGGTCTGGGTACCAACAGTAGAGTAATACCTGAAACTGCTGGAAGGTATACCCACAGTATCACCGAGGGATGCTTTGCTTGTAGGTTTGTGCTGACACCTGGTCATAAAACCACCCAGTAGCAGAGACTGGGGAGGAGGCAATGTAAAAAGGAGGGGAAGAACCATCACGTGTTGGTGCCCGTCTGCCTCCCAGTGCATAACATTGAGGTACTTTCTCCAAAGTGTTGTGTTTTCCGCCATCGGAGTGGCAATTGGGGTATCGGTGTGGCTATGAGTGGGGAGCTTGTCCTGACACGGTCAGTCCCTTGATTAGTCCAGTTAATAAATTGAGGTTAGGAGTGTCTCATTACCTTTTCCTCTCGTGGCATTCTCGGCTGTTTGCTAAGGATGTTTATTCCAATGAAGGAAATGACCCAGTCATGTTCTGGATCGTTCAGATACTAAAATGACAGATGAAAATCCAACAAAAATGATTTGTGGTTATGAAGTGTTTTAGGCACTGGACAAGTAAACACAGTGGGAACACTGATGGAGACAAGGGAATAAATTGCCCGAGTGTTTTGTCATTGACTTTAAAGGGTTTTCTGAAATAAAAGTGTTAAGTGAAAATGACCAAAGATTTCATTAAGAATTGATCCAAATCTCGCCAAAGTTCTACACACTAGTAAGATAAGTTTCAGAATGGATAGATGACATGGTGATTAATAAGTATAATTCCTACTAAGCTAAAATTTCTATTATAAACTTAAAATTGTATATCCAAGTCTTTGGAAATACAAAATTATCTTAGAAGAAAAAAATATAAATAAACCTAATGTAAAAAAGTAAAGCATGCTTGTTTTGCTGATCTCTTTTATCGTGTCATCCATTGGAGTCTATTCATTCACATGTTATTCTGGTTTTTTAGATATAGTATTGATGAATTGTCAAGCTATAAATATCACAGGCAGTTTTTATTAGACAATTACATTTTATTAAGCTTAATTGTGTGAAGACTGTTTTCATACAGACTTTATAAAGAGAAAAATCAATATGGTTTTAGGTATTGGTCCAATGAGAATAGCAGCTGTTACTTAAATTGCTATGTATCACTTCTTTTTCCTTTTATTTTTTTTTAAACTTGAGTTTTTGAGGGAAAAGAGAAGCATTTCATAGGATAAAGAAGCGTTGAAATAATATATATGTCTCTGTATATCATCTCTTGAAAGGAGAGTCACAGAGTAGATAGATACTGTGATACATTGCAGTGTTTTCTGCATACAGCTATTTCAGGATAACTTCCTGTGGTTCAGTTTGAGAGGACTATATGTCTCTTCTATAAATTAGCAATATTTTGGCAAGTGTTAGAGAAATAATTTTGCTTTTATGTCCATTTCATTTATTTTGCATTTCTTGTTTTTTTAAGATCTACCTAATATCTTTTTTTGTTTTCATCTTTTTTTGTTTCACCTCTTTAACGTTTCTGAAGTTAACGTCTTTTTGAAATTGCCAGTTCCCTTGTTTCCCAGGTACTTGTCTCTTCTTCATAATTTGTATTCACTAGTTGTTTTACATTTTATTGCTCCAAGTTTCCCTGGTGTAAACTATGCTGAAAGCAGTATTTTGTTGTTAAGGAGTCAGAGGCACACAGCAGTGGACCTCAGGTTCTTTATTTAGCCCTCTTCACTGCTTACCCAGGACTTGCCAATTCTTTTGAGCTCTTCAGATATTTCTGGCTGTCATTTAGATTTCAGTTTACTCTTCAGAACTTCATATTTATTTTCTGCTGCTTCTATATCTTCTTTTCCACTCAATGATTTTGTCCTGTTTCTGTCTTTCTACAATCCACATTCACTCCTATGGGACCATACCTTGATCCTTAGCAGATATAGTTGTACTTTTTTTTTTTTCAGCTTGCCTGACTTTTCTCTTTACTTTCTTTTTTATCTGATGATCATATCACATTGAGAAATACAAATGAAGTGATGTTATAGGTGAAGTCAAGATAACAGTTTTGGTTGGTTGGCCAATATATGACTCTAACAAGTAATGCATTTTGGGGCTACTGTTTAATTGTATTTAAAATAGAAATCCAGTACATCTGTACAATTCAATAAAAATGCCTAATATATAGTAACAAGAATATAAAATTCAATTGTTCTCAATAGACTAGGGGCCTCAGGTTAAGTATAGTGTATAACAACATGAATTTTTACCCAGAACACAACTTATCTGTAATTAGGCTTTATGAGCATTTTTAGGCAAGTGTTTGAAGCTTAGTGAGGACAAAGTTCAAGATATGGAGAATAGTTTTTATAAGTTATATAATGAGAATTGAAAAAGACATCTCGCTTGTATCAGTGGAACAGTACCATTATTGTGCCAATACAAGCAAAAAAGAGTAACAAAGAGTTATTTCAATTATTTTTTAATATATTAAAGATCCTAAAGAAATTAGTAGCCGCACACATGGTCCTATATTTGGTACAAGCATAGGATAATAATGTCTTCAGATAATCTGTTTTCACAGTGGAGTGAACAAAGTTAAAGGTCTTTTGATACCATAAGGAAAAAATTAATGGTAAATTGTTCAAAGTTGTCCTTTCTGGCAGAAAATGAACTATACAATTGTTTCTGTCTATTCTGCTTATTGTTCTAATGTCACTACTAGGGTGAAGAGCAGGTGCAAGGACAGACCTGCTAACAGAATTGCTGAGCAGTGATTTATGCATTATAAGCATCTTGGGTTTCACTTTCTCATTTTGTACCAGATTGAGTAAAACAAGTATCTAGAAAACCTTCTACTGGGTAGAACAGAGTATTCCTACTGCATTCCCTTTCAAAAGTAGTATTTTGAAGGGATTAGCGGGATTATTTTTTTTTTGCATAGTTACCCAGCAGATGGATTTAAAAAAGAAAAAGTGGAGGTTTACTGCAAGGAAGCTGCCCCCCCAGATAGTTTTGCAAAGTTTATCAAGGATCCAAGACAGATTCTGGTATTCCCCTGATTGAGGCTTTAGTATTGTAAGACGAAGGATGCGATGTGAGAGGAGTCAACTAAAACTGACAAATTTTCTACTGAATATACTCAGTCGTTCCAGGTCAGCCAGGTTCAGTAGCAGATAGGACTCTGGTACTGGTGGTATTTCTTAATGTCAGATGTCAAAGTGCATAAACAAAAAACTAAGTATTAAACTAGCCATATGACTTGCCTATAAACCACAATAAAAAAATAAGTTGTTTACATCTGATGTCTTTCCAACCATAAGGTTGTCCTTAATCTTTATGTGCCTAGCATATTTTAATTCATAGCACCGTGAAGGGGAAAAAGGAGGCAGTAAAATTGGATGCGATGGATTTCTTGGCAAGAGTTAAGAAACCTTTTTTTTTTTTTAAATATTCTGATTTTGGTAGACTGTGGAAATGCTTCCCAGAAGTGGTGGCCGAAGTTCCAAGGCTTTGCGCCATTGTAAAGCCTAAAGAGCTGAAATACTATAAACTGTATAACAGAGAACAGCACACTCTCAGCAGGAGAAGATGATGGAATATTCAATAAATTTTTTCTTCTTGAATTTCTAAGTTTCTGTAAGAATGTCTGGAACAATTTTGATCAAATGGAGGCATTTTTTATTTCTTCAGTTGAAAAACATTGGTATTTATTTTTCGCAATGATCTAGGTTGAATCGCATTAACACCAGAGCATGTGAAAGAGAGGAAGAATTATACTGAATAGACTGTTTTCTTTACATCTGACCAGAACTAATGTAGACATTAGGATGCAACAGCAATTTTAAGTATTTGGAAATTAGAAAAATAAATAATTTAGAAATTGGGAATATTTGGGAAAAAAATGGGAAATTTGTTGCTACAAGAAAAACCTAATATAATCATATTTTGTAATGGTAGGAGCTTAAATAGTAAGGAATTTTCTTTCCTCCAGATTTTAACATATATATATATGTTTATGCAATTACTACTGTACCGGCTGAATTTAGTTATATTCAGCAGTTTTGTTCTGTCTTCAGTCTCTCCCAGAAAACATTACCCCAATGATGCTTATTGCTGGGTTTCCTCTGCAGTCAGTGGGAGAGACAAATCTTGCTGGAGAGTGATTTGGTCCTGAGTCACTGTATTTCCTCTCTGAAAGTGTGGTTGTTCTCCTTCAAACGTCACAGAATATAAAGGGATTAGCCCATGTCAGGCTGGAGTTAATTTTTGTGAATAAGCTGTGTAAATGGGACGCCCTCAGCGTTGAAGGAACACAGGGGCAGCCAGTCTGGGCTGCCTTGTTGGCAATCTTTGTAGCATTCATTTCAGTGAAGGGACTTTAGATTCCCTTAGCAGAAATCACAACTATTTTCTTATTACAGTTTACATTATCAATGCAACTTCCAGCCTCTCCCAGGCGGGAGAACACTAATTTTCACACTGCTTGTTGCTTTGGCTTTTCTTCCTGCCCAATTAAATACTCACAAGATCAGCACTTAACTTGCATTGTCCATAAACAAGGTCCATGCTTGGTCATCATACCTTGGATTCAAGTCCTCTTTGTTCCATTCTTGGTGCCTGTGATCAATTCAGCAGTGTCAGGATTTAATTTCTAGTAACATAGAAGATGCTTTAGGTGCCCATGGTGCTGGGTAGTAACTGGTGAGGAATTCAGGACCTTGGTAGTAAACGAAGTGTTAGTCAAGCACACAAGTCCCTTAACTACCGATATCGCCGTTATCCTAACTCCTTAAGATGCTGATTATGGTTTATTGATGCAATAAGTCTAACTTAGTAGTATTAAATTTCTGGGAAGTGCCACATAGCACAAGGTGGGGAGCTTATTGTTAAGACAAATCACATTTATTTTTAAAAATAGAGTAAAAGTTAATTTAGCTATCTAACCACGTACCCTGTTGTTTGCCCTTCCACAGCCAGTAGAAATGTTGAGTGGGCTTGGCAAATCTAGATCACTCTGCCAGCTGATCTCTCTATGCATGTTCTTTGCATGATTATAGGGTTCCAGCTTGAATTTAAAAAGAATACTCCTATGGCTTATCTCTGCCTAGAAATGCATTAGCTTTAGGTTTATGCATCTCATTTGTGTGTACGTTTATATATGTATACATTGCATGGTTATGTATATAGAATCAAATGGTCTGGGATTAATTTCTCATCTTGTTGCCTCTGGGTTAATTGAAAATAAAAAAGAAGTTTTACAAGTTTCATTTCCAAAACTTGATTATAACTGATCAGTGAACTTTACTAAACCAAGTTTTTTAAACAGTGAAATAGACTTTCAAAGGATACCCATGGACAGTTTTGTCAGGTAAAGTAGAAATATTTCAATTTTATATCAACTGAAATAATAGCTTACCGAGAGTGAAATTTCCTACAGATGTCATGATGTTGGTAGGTTTTCTTTTTATTAAGCAGCAGAATTAAATGTAAAATTCTAAAACACCTACAAGATTAAATTCTACAGCTAGCTGGGACAGAAAGGTTAATCCAACTGTAATGTAAGAGAAGCTTGAAAAACGTATTGCTGGTTATTTGAGAAGACTAGTGCAACAGTACTGAATTTAAGGGTAATACAATTGAGGTCGTAGTCGAAAGTTTTAAATGTGCAGTAAAAAATCAGGGAGTTTTATGGACATAAATGATGAAGAATATCAGAACTGAAAAGGGTAATGTTAGCTATCAGAAAAAGAATGGGCTTGATGTGAATGGATTTCCTATTAAAGACTAAATCCTGTAGAACTGATGTGAAAAGTCAACTCTACATACAGAGGACAAGTCCATACATATGCAGTCTATGTTTGAGTACTTGCAAAGAGTTTAATAACTTCCTTTTCTGAAGATGTCTGTTCTATATTACAGCTGTATAAATCCAGTATGGATTCATTGTTCTAGGCAAAGAGCCTACTGAAGAAGAAAAAAGGCTCAACACACCTATCTGTGTGTTTGGGAGGAGTTATTTTACTGTGGAGTCAGTCACAGAACTTTGTACAGTCCTTCCTCATGATATCAACTCTCTGCTTTTGTGGCCTGTGCACTTTTCAGTGGATTAATACAAGTTGGGATTTTCTTTTGGGTGGTTGTTTTCAGTCTCACGTTATACATTGATGGTTCAACTTGCTGTTTTATTTCCCCGGGCCAGGTATCTAAGCCAGCTGCAAGTCCTCAGAAATCTCCTTTGGTTCCTTTACTCATTGATGGGAACTGACAGTTGCATCTTTTCCCCAATGGTGCACAGCCAAGAATCTGCCAAAAAGATGCTAGATTATTTTGGTTTATTTACGACGAGTGCATTAAAAAATAAGAGGAAATAGATGCAAAGGGCCTGAATTTCTAGCTGCTAGCTATGTAGAAACCAAATAAAATGGATCAGCGCTCCTAACATTTTGTGGGCTATTAAAGTTAGAATAGGTTGGACACTTAATTCTACTTAAATGGCTATAACCTGCTATAGTCATACATGTACTGACAATTTGATTTTTGTTTGAACTGTTAATAAATCAAGCCTGGATTACCAGATCATAGGTTATTCTCAGTAGGTAGGGATGAAACATTCCAACCATATATACATTTTGTACAAATTATGAAGGTCCTTGTCTTGCTCCAAGTCCCCAAGTTTTCTGTTCATTTTTCTTCCTCCCTCCTCCCCTCCCCACCCCCCTCACTCTGAAATGCAGTGTTTAAATAATACCCAAATACAAAACATATAATGAAAATGCTATTTGAGTATGGAGAATGGCTATATCTGACAAAGGCTGGATTTCAGCAGGAGCTTGTCTGATGATCAACTTAATGCTTATATGATTTTTTTCCCCAAATATTATTGTTAATTCAGAATTCACTGAAATCAGATGTAAGTGGTTGAAACTCAGACTGGACACTATTATAACACATTACATATATACACACTATAATGATATATACTATATATTGTCTACTCTATTTAGATAACCTGATCATTCTGTTTGTTGATCATTAATAAGTTGCTTCCCTCCCACTGAATTTCTAGATAAAAAAGCTAATATTTAGAAAGAGAGAAAAACCAGTATTATAATGCTCTGTTACCAAAAGTTATTTCCTTCTTGTTTGCTTTTTTTACAGTTCTAAAGATTGTTATCTTCAACTTCCAGATATATTGATTTAGAATTGTGATGAATCTTTCTCAATTGAATATAAACCACATTCATATGTACACATCTGCCACCAAGAATATCTTCAAAAGATTGCTTTAGAAACACCTAGGCAATCATGCACTTTCCAAGCGTGCTCTGTAAGCAGCATTTACTGTTTATGATGCATGAAAATGTATAAGGTATACTTCTTTCTTAACTGTTACTGCTTTAAAAAACTAACCAAACCCATGAGGCTGTAACCTTCTCATCATCTCACCTAATCTTCTTAGGATTTATAGTAGAATGCCCTAAACTATTAATTGCAATTAGAACAGGAAAGTTTTTTTAAAGAGTGGCTTAAAGAATATAGCTGACAACAGATTTGCTGAAAGAGACATCTAAATTTTTCTTAAATTGCAGACTGTGTTTCAATTTTCTCTTTTGTTTTAAGGGTTGGGATTTCTTCAGTCAGGGACATTTATGTAGCATAAATAATTGAAATATTTATAAAAGTTTTATTCCAAAGACAGGCTTTGTAAACCTAGTGGGAAAACAAAATCAATTTTACTTTGTCCTGACATAGTACATATTATTCAGTGAGAAGTAAGCTCAACCCATATTATGGAGACTAAAAGCCTACCTTCTAATATTTAAGGAAATAACAGTCAGAGGTGGAGTGGTCTCTGGGGCGTGAGTCTTTCTAGTTACTGGGCATTTATCTCTGTTGCATGCTGAAAATTAGAATCTGCTGAAATGTTTACTATAATCTATTAAATCATGTCAGTAAGAATAATAAAAGAGTCAAAACAGCTGACTAAGCTTAAAAGTAAAAGTGAATATCATTCCCTGAAAACAAATGATATTGGAATTTATACTGACACTACATCAATAGCCTGATGGTAAAAGGGAAACAACTTGCAATTAGAGTACTACAGATGACCTTAACGTGCAAAGTATTGCTAAATCGTTCTGTTTCATAATGAACATTTGTAAAAGCATTCATGTGCTAAAATGGCAAATATTCATTTTACTCCCAGGTGGATATGCTGACAATGACAATTTATTTTGCACAATGGTGTAACTGGTGTAACCTAATATTCAGAGAACAGATTTAATCTGTGTATAATTACACAGTGAAGTGTCCTAGGAATGGGTTTAAGATATTTCGGCCTTTTTTGCATTACCCTGAAAAATGAGTAGAGAAACCTCACAGTTTTTGAGTCACTGGGATTTCATAGTGTTTATGACAGGGTGGTGCAGTGGTGACACCCGTCACATTAACTGACTCAACTTCTTCCAGAATTGTCCTGTAGTACAAAACTGGCATCCAAGTTCAGCATAAGCAAATTGTTCTGGCTGAAAAAATCCTCTCTCTCTCCATACCCACATAATTTATCATTGAGTTTAACACTTCACTTCTACTAAAGTTCCTTCTCTTACTTTCTCCCACATGGTGAGGGATGATACCACCTTTCTTAAAGAGCCGTATGTTTCATTCAGGATCCTAGATCTAGATTAGAAGTTCTTTCAACTTAAATCTTCTCTGAATTCAGAGGAATTATGCTGATTAAGTCTTGTTGATATCTGGTCCAATTGCTTTCTATGTTGCAGGTTTTCTTAATTAGACAAATAACCTTGTTAATCGCAATCAGAGGAGTTTGCCGATATTCATCAGGACAAAATTCTGTATTTGTGATTATATATTTTGTGATTTATGTGTTTTCAAATATGAAAAAATGTTACTATATCATCGTGGAATTTTTTTTTTTAATCAAACATTAGCTTCAGAAAAAACATTAGGCTTTTCATAGCTGCAGAGTATGGGTATGCTGATGTGGAAAAATTACTTCTTCTAGAATTGCCTGTTTATCCATACTTATATTTACATTGCATGTATGTGTGTGAAACCTTCCATAGAGTGCTTATCAAATATGTGAGAGAGAAAAATTTGGGTTTTTTTCAGAATTCAAGAAGGGCAAAATAACATGGATCTTTCCTTAAACCCAATCTTGAGAATCCTGTTAATACTAAAGTGTAAAAGTGAATGTATATTCAGTATTGTAGAAAAACACTGACTTGAATAATCTATTCATGATTCACAATTAGAGCAATGCATTTTCAAATTTATCTTTTTCACTTGTGTTGCACTTCGTTAGAAATTGAGGTTATCAAAAGAGATGAACTGATCCAAGGGTTTATTGGCTGCCACAAGGGTAGAGCTGAATTTTACTGCCTTCACTACACGGGCACTGTGCTTGCACACAATGCTAAGAGTCAAGGCTTGTTATCAGATACAATATTGTCCATAATTAAAAACTTTGAAGAGCTAATGGTTAATAGATGTGATAGCTATGTCTTGTATCTTTGCTCTTCTTTCATTTTTTTAAAGTTCTTTTCTAATAGTTCTGAGGTTATGGTTTGTTTTGTGATTCTCTGTGGTAAGTTTGTTGTTGGCTTTTTGTCTCCTCCCTGCTCAGTGTGCCATAAAATGTAATATGACAGAAAATGTAAGAGCATGCGTAGTTTATGTTAAATTCAGTTTAAAAATTCAGGAAATGCCTTAATTGATGCAAATTGGTAGCTATCAGTATTTACAAGACAGGAGAGTGAAAACTGTGCCAATTGAATACCCGTGGGGCAGCATAATTGGCTGCTTGGGACAGATGGCCTTTAAATGCTCAAGCTAAACTGGAATTAGGGGTGGTGATGTTACTTTAAAGTGATCATTAAAACAGTGTTACCACTTGCAGGTAATTTTTTTTTTTTTTTAAATGTAAGACTTAACTTTAAACAAAAGCATGACATTTCAGTTACAAAAGAGACCATTAAGTCTAACACGCTTCTTGTGATGCTAAAATATGGATGGATGTGATGACCTTACTGAAACTACCTGATTGCTTTAGCAGGAGGACATTCCTCCTTGACCTCTGTTCATCAGCAAATTAAAAGGGGAGTATTCTCTGAAGCTTATCAGGCTGATTACACATAATGTTGTTACTGCTGCTGAGGTGAGACAGCTCTTTTACAGTGATGTAAATCACACATGGCTGGAGTGGTAACAAAAAAACTATAGGTGTTTCAATATAAAACTTAAATGCAGGAGATTTTATATAAATTTCATGTAACAACCAGCATGCTAATATTTATCAGGTATTCTAGCACTGGCTAGATTTAATTAATGTAACAGTAGGGTCTTTCATGTAGTTTGATAGAAAAATTTGAACCAAACCTTCCGTGTAAATAATGCTAAATTCTGGAAGGTTCAATATCTTTGCATGTGAATTTTCTTGTAAACCCATAATGAGTTTGACTACATGACCTCTATTTGAGATAATTTATTTTTTATAACATTAGTTGTCCATATCAATGATAACCAGATTACTTGTGTGAGTGCTGTTTAGTTACCAGGAGGTATGCATAGCTGAGTCCTGGCATTATGTCCTTACACTGACTTTACCCCGTGTCTTCTTGCAGTCATTCTCAGAAATACTTCTTGTTCCCTGACTAGATCTGCAGTTTTTCCTTTCCTCTGATGGATGAACAGAGTTGAAATGGTTTGAAACCACAGTTTCTTGAAGTAAAGTTCATCCACAAATTGAAAGAAAAAGCAAAGTTTATAAAGAGAATAAAATATTTTACTGACAGCTGAGCTTTTATTTATCAGCTACGGAACACATTAAAAAGACTGCAGTTTTTATTTAACCACCCTGGGAAAACTTAACATTTTTTGGTATTGAGGGGATGAATCTCCTTCCTCTTTTCCTTTTCAGCTTTCCTCTAAAAGATAACTTCTACTGTAAAATGGAACAGTTGACCTAGAAATTGTGCTGAAGATCTTCACTGAAAGTGTTGGGTGCTACATTGCAGACCAAATCAGCTTAGTTCTTATTTTGCAGCATCAAGCAGAAATTAGAGATGTTTTGTATTTCATTAGAGATGCAAACTCAAAGAACTCTATCCTTTTTAATTTGCAACTTTCTGTCAAAGCTGAATATAATTATTCCTGAAACTTCAATATACAGTTAAAATTCTTTGCCTAAAGTCTTGTGTTGATGAAAGAGACATTTTATTCACTTTCATCTCTTCTAGGTATCCAAAGTATCATTTAATATACAAGGATTTTCTTTTTTCATAAATCTATCATATTTTGTGAGCTGTCTATTGGTAAGATAGATAGGGCTGATAATAGCATATTTAATTTGCTTTATTGAGTTTCTTTGCTGAAGTGGGTATTCAAAATCCATTAAAGGAACATTGAGATTCCTGTTTAACTTCAAGGTCTTGGATCTGATAATAAAATATTCCTGATGTGTTGCAGAATTGAGGTTCTTCCCCACACACCCCTTCTTAGAATCAGAGGTACAGCAAGGAGGAAAAAAATAAAATTAAGTTGTAGAGAGAATGGATGTTTGAGTCTTCCTCAAAAGAAGAAATAGACGATAATTTAAATGAAAAAATGTGTTTTTAGAATTAACCATAATGTTTGGGGTTTTTTTCTGAAATGGGGTATGAGAGCTGGATCTGTATGTCCTTCAACCTAAACCAATATGTGTTGGATTTATTTTGTTGTGGATTTTAGAAAAACTTTAGAATTTATAGTTACATTCCAAGTTAAAATTACTGTTTTGAAAAGGATAGAATATTTTGACTTATCCATTAATTAATAATTAGGTTTGATTCCTCTTAGCGTATTTGTCGGTTCTAGTTTATACTGTAAGGAGATTTAAGTGGGGGGAAATTGTGGAATGAAATATATTTTGCAAAGTTAAAACAGATGTGAATCATCCTTCCCTCAAATTACTGGCTGTCAAAAACTTTCAAAGTTTTGCTTGGCTTCTTGCAGGGAATATCTTTTAAAACATGAAAAACCTCACAGTGTACCGTCTCTCACATTAAATATATCCTTTCTGTCTCCTGTTCATCACAGACAATACGCTATTAAGTGTTTCAGTCTGATAATTTGTATAGTCAGATGCAGCACATCCTTTTGACATATAAGACATCTACTTGTCTATGTTAGGAGAAATCAAGTTATTATACAGGTGAACAGAGGGACCTTCCCACGCTCCAATTAGGAATCTATGAATGTTTGAATTAGTAAAATTTGTATGAATGAAGACTGTTTTCAAATGCATTGAGGAATGTTTTGAGAAGATCTCATGCTTTTATTTTCTGTGTTAGACAGGGCTATGAAGAATTGGAAAGACAGCTGAAAGAAGTCTTTAAGGAAAGGAGCAATATCCTCCGTCAACTGTCGAAGACTTCTAAAGAACTTGAGGGAATAAAAGTAAACCTCCAGGTTAGGCTATATCTCAGTTTCTGTAGGATTATTTGCCTTGATTTTTTCATATTGATATGTATTTATTACAAAAAAATATGGGCTGGGCTTTTTTGGTATGTGAATAATTATTATTTTGTTGACCTTGTACTGATGTTTTTATGGAAAATGTTATCCTAATGAGTCAGGCCCTTTGACCACTCAAAAAAAAAAAAAGAAAATAGAGCCTAGTAGAATAAAAGAATAAAAAAAGGAATGGAAGGAAATAGAATAAGCTGTCTTAGTGGAGTTACCACACATTTGTCCTGTCAGCAACTATAAAGGATTTCCTTTGCTGTTGCAGGTTCCATCTTTGCTGATGAGTTACATCTACTCAGCCTAGTTTGGCTGCTCACTTTAGCTGCCTGACATGCCACGTACACAGACTGACTGTATTTACTGCAGGGCATTATTTTACAAGTTTAGCTGACAAATTTTGCTAGATGACCCTCCAGCTAGAGCTGAGACACCTCTGCATTTAACTTGGGAGGTTTTGAGGTGTCATGGATAAACTTAAAGGACGATAGTCAGATTAACTCTGGAGCCAAATCAGCTTCTCAGAGTGAAAAATAGATTAAAAATCCTGTTCTGGATTTGAGGTCCTGAAATCACCAGATGCTCACTTAAGAGCATACCTGTCTTTTCCAGATATAGTCTGTTGGTCTGGTGAAAACATTCAGACAGATTTGTCTCTGTATTTCATACCATATAAATGGACATTATTTTTCTGACACTGCATTTTTATCTTCATGTTGATGTAAGCTAGAGCAATATAAGGAGTAGGGTCCCTGTATCGGTTCACAGAGGAATACTTGTACTGTGTATCAGTACTGTACTATATTATATTATTATGTTAGGTTGTCTTATCTTCTAGGCTTCTCTTGTTCTAATTAACATGAACTATTGAACTTTTTTTTTTTTTGAGTGCTTCATCGCTCTTTATTATTGTAGGGATTTCTTCATACTTTATAGGGAAATGTGCTTCTCCTTGACACAAAGTAATTTGAGAATGGAATTTCTTACACAGAACAGTTGAGGGTAATACTCATCAAAGTTATACTATGAGATATTTTAGACTCAACACTGTAGAGAACCAGATATAGGCAAAGAGCTGTAGTATTATCTTCTGTATATACACGCTTTTCTTTGTCATACAATCCTAATGCTTTCAGCCATTTGTTTGTTTCTAAATCTACTTATTTTATTTGATCAGCTCTCATTTAATATTTGAAAAACAGCTGTGTACATTTAGCTGTGCTGAGTTATGGTAAAAGAAAAGTCAGGCTGTTCCTCCATTTCTCATCAGTGGTAATATCTATTATTCACCAGGAGCATTTTGTGAAGGATGACCAAATTAATAATTTCACAGATTAATAATATTAAAGATCTCTTTGGTAATAGAGTTCTTCCTTTGCTATCAGTCTTTGAAAGATGATGAAGCATCAGCCAAAAATGATGTGCAGAAACTTCTGGAACTGGGCCAAAAACAAAGGTAAGACCCCCACCTCCTCCCTTCTCTTTCCCTTTCCTGACTGATAACTGTCAGACTAGGAAATTCCATCTTTCCTCCTACTTTAATCTATAAACACTATATTCCAGAGTCTACTGATTATAGCAGTGAAATAAGGGCAAGGGATGCTCTTTGGGAATTTTTTGAAACAAATTATTTATTTGCTGATATTGGACCTATATTAGGAAAAGATATTAAACTGCTGTAGTGAGATATCTGCTAAAGAAAGGGACTTGGAATTTCTCAAGAAAGTTTAGTCATGATATTTTCTCTTAAAAAGAATAAAATCAGAAGTTTTAGAAAATTAGTAGTTGATGGTAGTGCCTAGTTAATTAAATTATTAAAGTATCTCAATCTCTGAATTTAAAGGTCATGATGATATATATCTATTCAGGCCTCTTAGTTAAATATTCATGCATGTAGACACTTAAAATCACTCGCCATTGTGCAAATTTAGGAACACTTGCACTGGATATCTGTGAAGAAGGCAGTTAGGAGCAGAGAGAAGTATTTACTTCAAATTATTCACTGAGCACTTAAGAAAACAATGAGTTTCCATCGCAGGGAATGCAAGTTCCCAGCCCTGTTCTTAGTCTCAAATCCCTGAGTGCTTTGCTGCAAGTAACTGTCATCATTCTACTTCTCCTAATTCTTGGAATGCAGACCAATAAATAACGACATCAATACAGTTTTAATAACAGGAAAATGCAGTTAATATAGGGATCACTTTCGCTGAAACAATAATACATAATGAATGCATCTATACTTTGTCTTTTTCCTTAGGAAAACATATTGAAGGACTTAATAAAGTTCATACTTCTTTCATTGTTAGAAATGCAATACTTTAATCCCACAGCCATCTTATTGATGATACTGTATTTAGTAGAAGTATATGAAATTGCATTCCTATAGAGAAGGCTTGTGATAAAATGACCTTCACTTCTTCAATACACAACAGATAAGATCTATAATACAATACTTACAGAAGTTCTCATTTTTACTTTGATAGAGAAGGATCAGATACATAAAAGTCTTTCAAGTGTTCCAGACAAATCTATTAAATGAAGAAAGTAAGACTTCAGCTTATGTCCTATTTAAACACTAAAATGTAATATGGCTTGGGTGCAAATGAAGGTATACGTCTTGGCATCACAGCTGCCCTTGTCATGGACGCCATCCCTCATTCCTTCATGCAGGAATGTGCTTTTGTAGTGGTTTGATTGTTGTGCAGCTTTTATGAAATAGATAGATTTATTGATTAAAACTATTAATGGACCATTTAGTAAATAGATCTAGTTGCAAATGGAAAAGTTGAATCTGCTAAGGGAAAATTTTGCTACATACTACAAGGTTGTATTAAAATTTATAGTAACAACCACTTCTTAATCTCCTCCTTAAATCACCACTTGAAGTCTCTCAAGGTCCACCCAAAGTACATGTTGAGTTTTGCTTTTAAGGGATTCAGCTATTGAGTATATGGCACAACAGCCCTTCCCAGAGATATACCCTGGGTCACTGCAATATCGCTGAGCATCCCTTGCTCTTCTTCAGAAAATAAAAGGCTTTTACAATATACTCCAAGAAAATGCCTTGGAGCTACTGCGAATAGTTGACAGCTGTTTACAGGCTTACTGGATTTCACTTCCAGAGAGGTGTGGAAGTTCAGTGTAAGAAGGAGGTGTTAAAAATCTGCCAGGGAATCTTCCCCATCAAATTTCTCAAAGGAAGGGTCACAGATTATTTGCCAAGTGCCTGAGGGTGTATTTCATCTGGAGTAAGTGAAGAGCAGTGAACATAGTGTTTTGCTTAAATCTATTGTACTTGAACCAAAATTGGCAATATATCCCAATATTAATCTTATGATCTTCTTTCTTTGAACAAACATGAGCTTTGTTCCATCTGTGAGCACTTTTTTGATTATTCGCTGCAATGATGGATAATAAAGTTTAGAGTGATAGAATCTCAGCTTGTGTCAGTAGATGTAGTTCTCCTGACTTCAAATTAGATATTTTTTTAATCCCTTCTATCTGAATTCTTCAGTACTTCCCACCTTGCAAGTAAAACTTGGTCACTTACTATGATGCCTCAAGTTTTATTCTTTCTGTGCACCATCAGCACTTTGAAATGAAGGCATCTGTTTGTGTGATAAGAGAGCTGTGTTGTGCTCATGGTGCATGGGTGTCATGCCGCTCAATCAGTATTTCAATTATATCTGCTCTGTACTAGTACTGCTGAAATTGCTAAAAGTAGTAGTGTTATTGGCTAAAAAGAAAGATGATCCAATAGCTCACAAGTTCTGTTCTTGTGTGAACTAGACGGTTTCCATTCCAGTTTAGTTTTCAGTGGGATAAATTGCTATCTGTGCGAAAACCATTTCTGCATTGGTCTTCTGTGAAGGTTTATCCATGCAAGCAACACCCCCAAAGAAGCTCTGAAATATGTCACTCTTCTAATTTGCCACAGTCCCAAAGCATGTCATATGCTGTGAGTAGAAAGATTTGGCCTGCAGAGGATCTCAGCCTGTTGCAATTCTCGCAATTTAGAGAAATTCTCTTCCTGCATCAGTAATAGAAACGGATACTTTGATTCAAATACAGCCCAATCCAAGCAATTATCCTTTTGGGTTTTTTTCTTGTTTGCCATTGTCTTCTACTGGGTTTTGGGTGTTTGTCTCTATAAGGAGCTAGGTGAAGGTTGAATTTTATCAGAGCATTATTTATTTATTTGTTTTAAAGCAGGTATAAGCTAGTTCTTTTTGATAATATTATGGTTCCATTTCAGTGCATTTTCAATAGCCCACATTCCTCGCTTTTTTGGTGCCAATCGTTTTTGCTAGAAATTATACAATGGCAGATGTTTTGCACAGCAGGCTATTCAGTAGATGTAAAAGGTGGCCAGTTTCCATCACAGATAATTTTTGTCTTTCAGTGGCACTATAGTTCATGGGGTCATTATGATTTTATTAGCAAGACTCATAGACACAGTACATCTGCTTGTTACTCTAAATAATTAAAGGTGCCTTTTCTTGATTCTGAAGAATTATTTCTTAATGGACACTTGTGATGAAGTTTGTGTTCTGTGTTTTCAATAAACTAGGGAAGAAATGAAGTCTCTCCAGGAGGCCTTTCAAAAGCAGCTTAATGAGGCAACTGAGAAAGCAGAAAAGCAGCAGGCTACCGTGAGTGATTCCCTGTCCCTCTTTCGTTATTTTTGTTTGTTTCTTCTGTCTTTTTTTAAATCCTTCTGTTTTGAGAATTTGTCATCAGCTCAAATAAGTTTGCACGTAAAAAGCTTGGATTTCAAGTATGTGGTAGTACTCTAAAAGCATCAGAAGAAAGGAGATGATAATAGTTTGTATGTTCAAAATCGCTAATTCCCTGTCTTCACTGATTTCTGAGGGATTGAAGTGTGTGTATATGTTTTTGGAGACTTGAGTCTGGAGAATTGCACCTAAGCCCTTTCTCTGATGAGATTATCTTTGTGGACCCTCGTATCTCATTTATACCAACGTACACTGCCATACATCGATTGACTTTTTGGAATCACTGTGGATTTTCAGCAACAAAATGGATAGTAGAGTGTCTGACTTTGGCGATAATAAATCTAATTATCACAATAAGAACTTATTAAGACCCATTAAGATTTCATGCTTTAATGAAATTCTATTTCTGGATAAATTTTACAATAAGTTGGATTTTTGTGTAGCACTGTAATGTCAAGGGGCATAAATAGCCACATTTTGCTATTGCAGGGGAAAAAAAAAAGTAGTAGAATCATGTTTTCTGTTTAACATGTAAAAAGGAAATTTTTTCCTATGTTGGTTAGTAATATTTGTATAACACGGACCCCACTGAGCATAAGTTGACTAGATGATCTTCAGAGGTCCCTTCAAACCTCAAGCATTCTGTGATTCTAACTCTGAACTTGAAAACAAACTGCTGTAAGGGTTTATAGATCTATTTTTAGTTTCATAGTAGATAATTACAGGTTTATTTAGTAAGATTTTACTCTCTTCTAGGCCCACAAAACAAGGGTTCCTCCAAGACAGAGGTTTAAAAATTATCACTGAATTTAGCAAATATTTACAAATGCCTTCTTTTGTATGAATGTGATTCGTATGTGGCTTTATGGCCTTGTTGAACAAGATGTGAGAGTGCATGTTTTGCATGCTACCTTCTAATTAGAAACAATCCAGATTTTGAAATAAAGTGTTCCTTTTGCAAGTTTCTTTCAATTAATGTGATTTTTGAAAACGCTTTTTTTCCCTTTGTCACTCAGAAGTCTGAAGAGTAAAGATATTCTTATATTCTTGTGTCCCCCACAATGTATGCTTAATGGATTTTTGGCACTTGTCATTTTATCTGGAGAACAGAAATCCTTTTTTGACCTTGAGGGAAGAAAAGAAGTAAACTGAGTGCTGTATTGAATTGAAAAGAATAACAGATTTCAGGGGTTTCTCAATAGCCAGGGCAGCATATATCCAGAAAAAAAAAAAAATCGGCACTTCGGATGAAATTTACACAGTGCCTTGTGTAAATGCAGTCCAAACCCTGGCACTGGGGAAGAGCACAAGATTTGTTCTACACAAGTCAAACAAAATCTACTGTTAACTGTAAGCAAAAATAATACCTAGTGCAGAAACCAGGAAAAACCTCTCCGAGTTTATAGCAGAACTTGTCTGGGAGTGTTGTCAGCTGGTTAGAGAAACTGGATTCTTGAGCTATATTCTAAAACTTGCCAATAATAGAATATTAAATTTGCTACTGATTTTAAGGAATGCAGAACTGTGTCCTTGGTTTGTGACATTTATTTCTTTATGCCTCAGGATACAAGGTGTATAATGAAGTTCACCAATACAGTGAGACTGCATGAATATTCAAAATGTGCAATAGAAATGGAAATAAATATTATTACTGTCACACAGGGTTGCTTTACATCTAGTTTCTCTATGTTTTTCTTGTTTTTCTGAAAGCAATGTGAATGCTATGAAAGGAGGTCTAGGTACTTTGAGGCAAGCCTAGCTAGAGGATAAGAGCTTGAATTTAATTCTAATTTAATGAATTGAGAGTCTTGTTTCTAATACAATTTCAGCACTTTTTATTCTACAGGGTTTGGTGAAGTAACTCCTGATTATAACCAGAGTAAATAAGAGTAGAATTATATTTCTCAAAGCCACATGAATAAAACACTGGAGGGGGGATAGAAATACATATTTCTTCTCTGCACTTGCCAAAGAGCCATGCTACAGTGCTTCCTGTATATTAATTGGCTGTATATATTCAACAGGGAATACCTGCTTGAAAGTGTTCTTTATTAGGTAAATGCAAAAGTGTAAGTAAGAATTCACAAGAATTAAGTCAAATTATATGAAAAATAACCTGGAAAAGTATTCAAGGACTCTGACAGAACCAAAAGAACAAAGGAGTTGTCACAACAATACATCACACTTTGCATTCACGTCTTCTGCAATGTTTGGCAAGACCCTTCACTATCAGTTGCACAAACGATTCAGCAGAAACAATGTTATCAATGTTATTGTGCACGCTGATCCTTTTTATTGGCCGGTTAAGACCAGAGAAGCCAAGAATGGTTGGTCGGCAGCTAAAAAGTTGCCATTCTGAGGCTCTGCTGAAGTGTTGGTAGGTACCCTCTCTCAGAGAGCAGCCAGCAGAGCTGGTGTTAGGTAGTAACAACTTTCTGAGAGTAGAAGCAGCAACTTGGGCTTAAGGAATCAAAAAGGAGGTGTAAAAACATTCCAGTCCTTTACAGTACCAATAACACTGAGGACTGACCTTGGGGCCCTTAGCAGGAGTGAGCACTCCCTTTCTGGGTCCGTCGTCTTCTCCATCTGTAGCACTAACATATGAAGAATAGCAGCAGTCCTTCTTGGGGCAGGTCTTTCTAGAAAATATACGGCAGACCTTGGATAAATTTATGCCTTTTGTCTCAGCTGCTCTATCTAGGATAAGAAAATGTGCAGAAGAATACTAGTTATAATATGGAAGGTTTAAATTTTAGGGTAGTCCTATGTTGCAAGGTTCGAGGTCAAACACAGTCTTTCAGAAAGCCTTGGGTTGGGAGGGAGCTTCTCTACAGACCATCTCACACTAGAGCTGTGGATTATCTGTATATCAAAAAGCATTTCTTAAACAGATAAAGCTTGTTAGTCAGAAGCACCATAGCGGGTTTAATTATACAAGATGTATATAACATGTGTAAGACATCATTCCAAATAACCTGTGCTCCTCTTCAACAATTGATGTAGGTTGCCAGAGCAATTTATAATAGGTTGCTATGCAGATAAAAAATGTATAATATTGTCAAGCTATATCTCTAAATGTGAAGTGGAACAGCTTCTTCCAGAAACAGGATTAGGGACCATGGATTAATTTTCACTTTTGTTAACGTAGAGGCAGAGGGCAAATAACACATATAACTTGAAAGTGTGGTGGTTTGTTTTTTTTTTTTTTTTCCCCAGTGAATTTGAATAGCGTAAGTAGTGATTCTGTTTCTCTGCATTAGGTTAACGGGCTCTTAGAGCTTTTTGAAGGGCTCTTCTCTTGACTGTGCTTCATGATACCTGCTTGTGTCATAAGAAATCGTTATTTTTTAGGAGGTGACCTCAAGGTTTACAAAGTTGTTTCCCATTAACTGCAACTGAAATGTATAAAAAAGAGCTGGGTAACACTGGATGTGGGAGAAGGTAAAAAAGGAAAATAGTCAAAAATGGTTTGGTGAAGTAGACTAAGCTTTGTTCCTGTTGGTATTTTATATCATGCTAACAATTTTTAAAAAGACGTGGTGATAGGATTGTCTGACAATACAATTAAAGTACCGTCTGTCAAAATAGAGGAGAAAATATGTCTGTAAATTCTTTTTTCCCAGTTACTCAGTACTCACTTTGAAAAATGAAAATTAAGTAACACAATATGCATGACTTGTAAAAATAAACAATAAACAATATGGTTATTTTGAAATCAGTAGGGTTTTTCTTAGTCATAAAAGACTAACAGAATATGGGGAGTTTAATGCAGAGAGATGCACCACCAAACAAGAATCTTAAGAACCATCACAAATTTATGCCTGCAATGTTTTTAATAAAAAGATCCTATTTTAATTTCACTTCAAAAATATTTATTTTGTTTAGTAACAGACCTTATGACAGTTCCTAAAGTCTTAAATGTATCTTTGACAAAAATCTGGTTTATTAATTAAAATGTAACTTACAGCTTAAAAGTTACATTCATGTAAGAAATCCTAGTAGGTGTAAATATCTTTAGGTTTGCTTTTAGAAATATTTATCCCTTTGTAGAGCACTTTTTCCCAAAGGAAAGGATATTTCCTATGATTTAGGTAATAGCCTAACCAGTTCTCTCTGGCTTTTGGAGTAGATTCCTACTTGAATCCCAGTAGATTCCTAACTTGAAAATTAGACCATGAAAATTAATATTGAGTACATTAGTGTTTCCAGATAGTGCCAAAATAGGTGTTAATGAATGTATTCCAATCCCATTTTAATTGCTCATCTCTTAGTCCTGAGCAAGATACGAGAAGTCTGGAGGTCAGCAAATAAAGATACAGTTGAGCTTTGGCTATGTGGTAATAATGCAGTATTGGTATTCTTCTGTCCTTCGTCTGTAGCGAATAACTAACTATTGTCTGACTCTTAGAATTAGATCACTGCCATCTGCTAAAGCATTCTGTATTTCAATGGGGGAAAGTTTAATTTGAACATTTCAAGGTCACAAACTGCTGTGAGTACAGGCTACTGGATGGAAGCTGTTGCCTTTAATAAACGTAATGAGCTCTGAAACACACAAAGCTCTGAGTACCTTGGATGTTTGTCTCCAGGAGACAGAAGCAGTGTCCTTGCTTAATATTGCAAAGTTCGGCCCTAGAACACCAATATATTTTCATTATCTATTTTCATAATTACAGTGAGGTAGTAATTAAAGGCAGCCGACATTTGGAAAGAGGTGAATGTCAAACAAGAACAAAGAGTGGGTAGAAAGGAAGAAGAGATGTAGAAAGTTTCTTAGTTTCAATTTTTCAGTTTTGTGCCTTTTAATTTAGAGCTGGGTATAAATATCCGTTCTTGTTTATTGTACTATCATGATTTGGTGACTGAAAGTAGAATTTTTACATGTCTTCTGGAAAATGGTATTATGCCTTGTCATTGGGACTGAATAAAAGCATTCGTGCAAATGCTCTCATTTAGTCTGATCTGCCTTAAAGTACAAAATTATAGACGTAGATGCACTTTTTATTAGATCCAGTAACCAAACCATACAAAGCCCTCCTATGAAGCTCTCTGTAGCTATACTTTATGACTAAGTGGCTCTTCAGCTGCTAGAGATTTAGTAGAAACACTTTAAAAATGCTGATATAATATGAAAGCAAAAATTAATGACTTTTGAATTAATATTAGTATTATTTTTAGAAAAGAAAGGTACGTAATTTTTTTTTAATTACTCAGCTAAGCTAAAACAATAAGTTTGCACTATTTAAGATGTCCATATCAGTGATATTGGGTGCATGTGTATGTGAGAATAGTAATTAACAAAAATTACTGGTTTAACTCACATAGATTGCTGGTTAAATTAACAGTACTGTGGTGTTTTAAATATCTCTCAACCAGAAGATGCACGCTGATACGTACAGGCTATGTATAGAGAGTACACAGACAGTACTTGTTGTATCATATCTCTTTAATTATTTCATATATATTCAGATTTAGAAGTGAAGTGCTTTGAAGGAGTATTAATATTCTCCTGAGATCTAGGACTAAGAAAGGGAACACTCTTTAATGGAGGTCAGTATATTATTTTTGTCAGTATTTAATGGTAGCTGGTAAATCTTTTCAACAGCTGAAAAAACACAATCCACCATGTGAATAGTTATTTTATTTTCCCCAGTTAATCCTGATCTCATATTTTGATAGTGACCTTTAATTTTTCATGTGCAAAATCTTTGTATTTATTATACAATATGCATAGACTAAATGTCAGTATTTGTGGACGTGATTGCTAGGCAAGTGCTGAATATATCAGTCTTTTATTAAAACATCACCCTAAGTGGTAGCTGGATGTATAGTTAGTATTTCCACAACCAAACCACTTAGACAAAATTTTGGTAGAGTTTGCAAAAGAAGTAACATTTATGCATGTCAGTTGGTGCTAGTCTCATGCCCCGTCCCCCCCTACTTTTCTCTCTTAAGTGATGATAGTGTTCTCTGACTTCTCTTTTGATACAGATGAGAGTGATGTCAAGTCCGGTGATGGTTTTTAAATTACTGACATCTGTCTACTTGAGTGTGGACATGATTCTAAGAACAGCTGTCATATCATGCAGATTCAATGTCATTTTTTATCTGCATGACATCCAAACCATTAATCTCTGGGTCAATGTCTCTAGAATCCAAATCTGTTTTCTTACAGAGGTTTTGTTTTTCTTAACAAGTCTGCTGCAATGTCAAATGAACTGTGGTTTTCTATGAAACATTGATAGGCATTTGTGTCAATAGGGAGAGAATGCGGCATGGGGCCATGGGTGTATATAGGGATGAGGATTTTGCTAATTAAGGTATCCTATCCAAGAACATCGTCCTTCAAAGTGACAGGAATGTGTTCTTTTAATCTTAGTTATTATAATTATGTCCTTTCTCCCATTATGTTCCATAAACTAGGAGGAAAGCTTAATCATGAAAGAAAATTAGACTGATTTGTAAAATTTTTTTTTTTGAAGTGTGTTTGACTAAATTCAGTCTTAAAACTAAGTTCAAATTATCTACTTTCCAAGGCAAGTCATTGAATTAAATAGGAACTAAAGACCAGATTTAAATACTTTCACTTATAATACACTTTATTCCACAGGTACGTCTGATCAGAATCAAGGGGTTTCTCTTATTAGGACCAGTACTGTAGCATTCAAATCAAATAGTTGCGTTAGAAACCTGATATGGTAGATGTTGTGTTCTTAGAGGATTAAAAACTTTTTAGATTGTAAATTCAGTTAATATTGTAAAAATCCTTAGTTCTCTGAAGATCACACGTGAGTTCATTGTGAAAAATAAACACTATATCTACTGGTGCAAAAGTAAAGTAAGCCTATTTATGCACAGCAGTTTTCTTCTCTTGATTATAACTTTTCTAATAAATATCATATTAAATGTTTGCATTAGCAACTACCTAACTGTGGCTTGTACTAATTCAGTATATAAGCAGAAGTTTGTTGGGTTTTTTTATTGAAAGCTGTGAGAAAAGTAAAAAAATAGCTAATGGTTAAACTGATATTTAGGTACATTTTAACAGCTCACACTCAATGTTTTTTTTAAAATTGTAGATTAACTTTTTGAAGACTGAAATGGAAAGGAAGAGCAAAATGATCCGCGACCTCCAAAACGAGGTAAGAGGAACATTTGATTGTCATCTCCATTCAGAGTTTACACTGAAAAAGATTATGGTTTGGATTCGTGTTTAAAACACACCTTGTAGTAGAAAGTTAAAGCTCCAATGAAATACTCTAACCACAAAAGCAAACAAGAATGACGGTGTGCACTGAGAAATAGTATTTTATTGAATGCACCTGTTGACTCCTTCCTACCGGTGCATAGCTCCGTAGTACACCTCTGTAACTTTTGCTGTATTTATGAGTTGTGCTTTTTCAGAAAGGTAATTCAGCGCTATAGATTATTGATACAGAGTGAAACTTTATCCACAGTGTTATTAGCTGCTTTAAAAATACACGGCAAGAGGAAGAGAAAGGAAATACAATCTTACAGTTGGGATTCTTAATAAAATTTTAAAAATAAATTACCTTTCTAAAATGTTTTCTTAAGATTTTTATGTCATGAATATTAATAACAAATTGATCCCAAAATCCCCAATAAAGTATGCTTTTATAAAATTAAACTGAATTTATTTGGAAATTTGATCTTGGAATAGAAACTTAAAACATTTGAGCAACACCATATGTTTTTCCTACTTCTCTTTTGCTCCCCAAACATTTCATCTAAATCAGGTTGTAGTTTACTTTTCCATTGCTTCATTTTGCAAAGAACTTTGCAGTTGAAAGTATTTTATTCAGATGATCTCTTGCTCTTTTATCATGCAAATGTCTTGTTTTTATCTGTTTTGTTCAATTCCTGTGTTTTGCTCTTCTGAATTATTCTGAGTTTGATGTGTGTGAAAACTTGATCTCCTTAAAGCACTTAAAACTGTGATCTCTGACGTCTTTGGTCTATGAGAGTGTATCTGTAGTGTCAAGCTGAAGAAAGCGCACCTTACTTTTTAACTCATAAAGGAAATATTGTCTATTTCAGTTGCTCACATTATTTAAGCCACATTCTCAGTCGTCATCTTCTTCAGTGGCAACCGCCTTGCTTTCTTTTCCCACCTCTGATTATTGGATGCTTTGCGATTGAGCCTGTTAATTCTAATAAGTCATATCAATCTGATCCTATTGACCAGCTTTAAAAAAACCTGTCTCTTATTGCACACAAATAAATATTTCATTAGTCAACATGCAAACTGTCTGACTGCTAATGATTTTCTTAGGTAGGTCAGTAGACTTCTGTAATATTTAGTATATTTATAGCACATTTTAGAAAATCTGCTTTGAAAGTAATCTTTGTTATTGGCACCAAAAGTATTTGTTTCTCAATTTAAAGGTGGAGTGACTGATTTTACATCTTATTTCGTGATGCCTTGCTGTCTGAAATTGCAAGAGCTGACTGGGTAAACTGGATGTACCATTGTTGCAGGGGTTTTAGGCCTATCACGGGGCCTTTCAGAGTAATATCTATTTTGCATACCTACAATTTTATGTTTCCAATTGTGTGTCAGTCTGCAGAGTGACTTTCCACCACTACCTAAAACGAATGGGCAGTTAAGAATGCTCAACACTACTTCAATTCAAAACATAGAAATATTGACTAGGATACCCACAGGTGTACAAGTTCACACACATTTCAAATCTGTTTCCCACTTCCTCTTAGAAGTAAAAACCCTGGGTGTGGCACAGTAGTGTGACTCCTCCCATCGTTGGAATTACAAGAACTGCTCAGTGGTCCATCAGTCTCAGTATCTTCTCTGTGACAATGCTGGTAGTAAATGCTGCTAGGGCAGAGCATGTTAGGGTGGGCCTGCCTCACTTCCCACAGCATCTGCAACCACTGGGTTTGGCATGTTAGAAGATGTATCCCTGCATATTCCCTGGAGTGTATATTTATGAACCTGCCATCCATTGATTTCTCTAAATCCTTTTTTGATATCAGATACCTCCACAACTTCTTACACTGTCAAAGTCCCTCTTACTTCACTGTTTATGTTTATTTTGTTTAATGTCCTTTCCTGGTCTCCTCCCTTGAGCAAGTTTTTATACGTTCTGAGTTGTTCCCTGTGTAGCCTTCTTAGCTTTATAGAGTCAATTAAGGTTTTGAGGGGGTTCTAATACAGCATTTTTTAAAAACTTCTAGGCAGTTTGTATGGTGTTTTTATCATTTGACTCTTCAAAATTTGTTACTGTTTGCCATATTTATACGTAGTACTCTGTCATGAGATAGAATGTTTGCATGCTGCATTTATGTGTGTTTTGCTGTCCTGCCACAGTAGTAGCTATTATCACATACAGCTGTTGCAAGCAGTCTCCCATTAGTTCCTCTTGAGCTCAGCCCAAGGAAACCCTTGAGAACAAACCAGAATAACATTTCTTCTTGGGGGCTGCAGGGCTGGCTGCAGTCATTCACTTTGTAGCTTCTTTCAGTCAAGGTCTTTTTCATAGTGCAAATGTCTGGTGCTAAATGAAGCTTGAGTCTGGTTGGGGTTCTACACTCTATATGAAGAATGAAAAAGATCATATTTTCTCTTTAATATCTTGGCAAAGCCTGGGAGAACAGATAAACACACAGGAGAAAACTGCATATGTAAACTGAGCAGCTGACATTTACAAGAGATTTATAAGTGTTTGAGCAGTACTTTTCATATGTATCTCCACTATCCTGCCACAACTGGTTGTGATTTTGACCGAGTTTTTAGTCTTTGGTGATGTGTTTTCTGCTCTAGCTCACCTGCTGCTTCTTCATCCTCCATGTGTCCAAATTACATAGGATTTAACTATCATTCAACTGGAATTGTTCAAAAAGATCAGTTTGATTTGTATTACTTGTCTCTTTTAAGTCATAAAATTATAAAAGGGAGGGGGGAAAAGAAGTTTCACTGAAGAAAAGAAAAAGGCCACTTTCTTCTGTAGGGAAATAGTGAATTAATGTCTAGATGCTCTAAATGGAACTACAGAACCTTCCAGCACTTTCTACAAATGTTTTGAAATTGATGTGGGAATAAAAGGATTAAATCTTGCAGAAGGAGTATAATAACAAAGACATGACTAAGGGAAAGAGACTCCATATCATATGCAGCAAAAAGGAAATGAGGTGTAGGAAAAACGCAATAAAGATTTGATCTGCTAGCTTTTCAAAATTGCATGAGAAGCGATAAAGGCCTGTTTCCTCCCCAACCACCCAACCCCCCCCCCAGCACCCCGTGTGTGACAGTGACAGGGCTGAAGGTCACCCTTCCTCTTCCAGGGACCAGTTTGAGGTCTCTTCAGTCCCAAACCCGACGTGCGGGAGCACATCCCCCCTCCCCCCCGGATAATTTCCACC
>JAOXNO010000041.1:62532159-62569689 GCA_028565335.1 Limnodromus scolopaceus | reverse complement strand
AAGGAGTTTGCACACATATATTTAAGAGCAGCAATGATATGTAGCTTAAAAAAAAAAAGAAAGACAGGAAAAGGTTTGCTGTGCAAGTACTGACAGTACTTGTGTTTGGGTGATGCTACTCTATCCAGACAATTCACCTAGGTAAATACTGGAAAACTCCACTTTTTGTTAGTTTCTAATTTGATCAAATTGCCTGAAATATTTCTATTTTTATATTGTCATCTTGCAGGATGTTCCAAGAGCTGTAAGAAAAGATTGTGGTCACTCTTTATTTTGTACATGTTTTAGGAGGAAACACATAATAGTACTTGTGATTAAAGAACCAATATGATCCTAGTGTGCCCAGGAAATCAGAAGTTCCAACATTCTGTTGTCGGCTTAGTCAATTAAACTTGCTTTGAGAGAAATTTGATTTGAGAGCGTTGCTTAGTCCTTCTCTGCATCAGCTAGTGTGTGGAAAAGGAACCAATAGCTATACCTACATCATGGCTTCCTATTAAACTTCTGTATTATGTTTGCCAGTTCCCTAAAATTAAGTCCGCTAATATCAGGTTCTTCTAGAATTTCAGTGATTGCTTTTGAGGGTTTCAATGAGGATTTGATATTTTGAGACAGATTTGACTGAATTTAAGTGGTATGATTTTGAGGAAGCACTGTGTTATCTAGGTCCTGCCTCCAATCACTGAATATACAGTATGCTTTTGAAAATCTTGTTTGTAAGATTGGATATGCTACATATAATAAACAGTTGATAGCATTTTGTGTGTGTGTTTTTAAAAAAATCCTGTCTGCATGCAGATATATAGAAACAGATAATAAAAATGGAATTTCTTTCATAGATACTTTTGTCCTTTCGAATATCGTATTCGCCCTCAGTTTATATCGGCAAATTGTGAATTTTGCAATCTCAGGCTCTTCCATGACTGTAAAAATAATTCCCTATTTAGTTCTGTTCTTTCAGCGCATGCCCTACTGCTGTTCAGCTTTGCAATTCAGAGATAGGAATAGACAACAACAGCTTCCGACTGAATGTAGCAGCTGTGATGTAGCGTATGAGGAGAGGACATTGTACAGAAAGGCAATTTTCAGGCTATTCAAGGCTTTGGAAAAAAAACAGTCAACAACAAAAACAGTCCCTGGTGTGGAGGGAAAAAAGCGCCAGATACAGCATATAGGGATTATGTGTCTAAAAAGGCTGTCTTTTAGCGGTCACTAAGTGCTTCCTGCAACACCAGGAAAAAAATCTGTGAGACTTTCAGCTATAACATCATGTGGATTGTGTTAATGCACTGTAATAAAGGATTGACAAATAAGGAAATACAAATAAGCTTGTATTCTGAGAAGTTTCTATTATTGACAAAGAAACCAAGAGGTCTGGAAATTCAGAAGCACTAGTAGAGCTAAGAAACTTGGCAAAAATGTAGACAAAAATAGAGTAAGTATAAAATACTTGAAAAATTTTCACTTTTTGAGATTACATGTTACAGAGTGAGCACCTTACTTAGGTCAGTTATATATCATTTGTGGAAAATGGTGCAAAAACTGCTCTAAAAATGAAGCTAATGCAGGATCCTGTGTTAACCCTCGTTTATTAAAGTGCTCTGAAAAATCATGGGTCTTAACAATTGTCGTTTGGCATTCAGAATGGATCATTTGAGTGCAGCTCTAAATACACATATACGTGATGGATTAATTTCTTAAGTGAATGTCTGCCTTGATATCTGTTGTGCTTTTTGTTAGTTTTTCATTCATTTCCTACTGGTACTCCTATAAAAGTCATCTTCAGTTAAAGGTAAGTGTCCTAGCTGATGTACGCTTACGTGCAATTTCCTTGAGATAAAGGAGTTGGGAATTTTCCCTGAAAGTCAATAAATGGTGTACGTTCTCTACTGAAAGGTAGTGAAATCTTATTCAGCTTTGTCACCTGCATGCTAGAATTGCCTCAGATTAGACTTAGAGGTGTGTATAAAAAAAAAGTTTGCTCTTATTTAAATCATTGAATTACATTTGATTAGATAAGAAATGATTGCCTAGCTTGTTCTATTATCTTTTGGCAAAGCATTTTACAATATCTCTGTGTATAGCTAGATTAAGGTATGTTAATATCTTTACAGATGCTATTTACAACAATTTATAAAGTTGATCCAGTGGTTTATATTAAGCAATATGTTTCTCTGCTCTTTAGGCTGTGGCAGAACTTTGAAAATGGGAATTACATAAAAGATGTATAGTAGTACAGGCAATACAAAGGAAACCAGGAGTGGAAAATGAATTTTACTGTAGCTCTCAGTAATATGTGTTATTTTTGCTAAGAAGCATAGTTTCAAATAACTACCTTGTAAACAATGCTTTTGCTCTATTCACATATAAATTGTGGTTATAGCTTTAGTGTTGAGTAAATCATCCTAAAACAGAATTTTCTCCAATCTCTTTGTGCTTAGCTGCACTAATAAAAGGTAAAGTCACAGCAGTTTAAAGTCTTACCTGATCTATTGGGAATTTCATGCCCTGCAGGGTGAATTCAGTCAAATTGCATTGAATTGTGGTGTGGAAAAAAACCCCCAACAACAAACCTCCCTTAGTGAAGCAGAAATTAAATTTAAAGGCTTTGAGACTGTATGCTGGTACTACTCTGTAAAGGAGGACATTGTGGTTTTTGCTCTTCATATTCTGTAGATAAAACTATCTTTTTTTTTCTAAATATAAAAGTCTGTCCCCCTGAGAAGGAAATCGGGTGAAGTCCTGATCCCTGTTTGGGTACTGCATTGGCTCTACAATTCAGCAGAAAACATCCATAAGTGTGAGGGACAGGGGCACTGCCCAGAGAAAGGTCAACGAGCAGGGAAAGCACAGAAGCAGTTTCAGATACCATATTCTGCTGAAGAGCTTTGAATTTGGTATTGTTTCTTGTTGATTAGTCCTCCTTTTGAAGTAAAATGTCTTATTTTAAAAAAAAATCTATTTGCTTAAAATTCCTCTATGAGTTTTTTTTTTCCTGAATTTGATAAGAAAAAGGTGGAAATGCAGTTTAATAAGTTGAAAGTTGTTCTTAGGGAACAATCTATGAGATCATGCGGAGAACAAATCCTACCACATAAAAATTGTCAGTGAAATATATTTATAATCATGCAGTAGCAACTGCAGTGAATGTTAGAATAAGCTTTTGTTTTTAAGTTTTGTTTTCCTGACCTTGTAGACTCAGGAGTGTAGGGCACATTTTCTCACCTGCTGTTGAATGATAGTCAGAATTACAGCATCATTTAAGGGAATATAATGGATCTGCTGTGTCTGGATCCCTCTCTTCTAGGGACTGACGTATTTTTTGATTCTTAATTCATTCTTTACATCCAGATCCAGGGTTTAAACAATCTGATTCGCATCCATGAACTACTAGAAAAGGAAGGAGGTGTTCAAATAAGAACGCTTAGGTAAAATGTACCTTAACAAATGAGAAGATTAAAAATTAAATGTATACCTGTTACGGCCCTCTTTTCATCCTGTACTTAACCACAGTGATTAGAAAACTGCTGGGATTTTGCCCAATATTCTTTGTCTGTTGTCTCTTCAGTTAATAGCAAAGTTGAAAATCACAGCCATGTTCACTTGTAATCTTGCTGAAGTAATTCTGATGTCTTTACTCAGTTTTCCCAAGCTGCCCAGGATGATTTATTCTTATTTCTGAAGTTCTCCTTCATTAAGTCAAAAAATCAAAAAATGGGTCTAAATTCTTTATTTTTCTTACTCATCTAGTCTCAAATCCGTGTAACCGCCACTTTATCCCTGAAGCTTAGTCTTTTTCAGTGGTCATTTGTAGCAAAATATCATCTGTGGAGAAAAGAAAGAGTGATTTCCAATCTGTGCCTTTATTTCCTTGCATAGGAAATTGCCATTGGTAATTAGTGCTCCTGGGTACCGATGCTACGTTAATGTTGGTAGCATCCAAGATAAACTTCTGTAAGTATCTCAAAGATCAGATTGGATAGCCCTTTGGGATAGGGGTTCACTGATAAACCATTTCAATTTATGTTTATGCAAGTATGATCAGTATGTTTGAAACTAAGGGTTAAGAATAAAAGGTCCTAGTGGTTCCTTCTCTACATCTTGTTTCAAAAAGGTAGCAAAACATGAAGTAGAAGAGATGATCTTGAATAGTAAAAGTTTAAAAGAGCTGTATTCTCTTCTTTGCACACACAACTCTCAATGACAGCTTCACCAGGCAAAACGGGCAGCATGAAACCTAATTAAAATCTTTCATCTTTGAACTTCTACAGAGAGTGTTGTGAATCTTAGTGTTATCCAAATCAGTGTTTTCCAGCATTACAGATCTCAAGGGCAAGGTGGCTCAGAGCCAAACTCCAGACAGCTTTAAGCAGAGATGAAATTTTGTAATTAATGTAAAACTTACCCTGAAGCTAGTGTAAATTTTGCCAAACAGGAAAATAAAAGTGCTGATCTAATTTATTCACGTTATGCAGACAAGTGGAAAAGTTTGCTTTTAGTACCAAGATATTAAAATTACTTAGTGGAAAGATCACTTAAAAGGAAGTAATGATGGTATATGTGGTTAAAAGAAAAGAATGTAAATTGATACTTCAAAATCTCATGTAGATATTATTGATTTTTATCCTTAGATAAAATAATAAAAGAGCATTTAATAACCAAATTTCCATGGTTCACAAAGAAAGAGAAGGTGAGCTGTTGATTTCATCATTACAAATAATGCTATCAATTACTGATATTTGTCACTTAGGATCAAAAAAAGAGGGATCATCCTCAAGGAGCTCAGAGTCATAAAAATTCAGTATCAGAGTATTCTTTGCCTCTGAAAACAGCACACAGGACTTAATAGCATAAGAATTTTAAAAGGTATATGTGACATTAAAATGCATATTAAAATGCCTATTAATTTGAAAAGTTGCTTGATAAAGTTATGTTGCACCTGGAATGTCCTGAGAGCTCTCCAGAGGCTGTGAAGCTCAGACTACTACATTAGTTGGCAGGAAAATGGTTCTCATAGTTATAACTAGATTTCCATGGAAGTCAATAAGAATTTAGAGAAAAGAAGACTGGCGAACCCCAAATTGATCATATTATGGTACACCATACAAAACTACCATTGATTTTGAGGGAGAAGGCTTGGAGTGTTTTTATTTACTTTAGGATCATACTGTTGAATACAGATAATTACTTGCTAAGTGCAGTGGGAACAGAAAATGATTTTTAAAAATATTTTTTGCTATTCAGAGGTTTAAAGTAAATTTGTTGTGGTTTTGTACTTTTTAATTTTAATCATGATGAAGTGTAGCTGGAAAATGTCAACTTTATATGGCATTTTTTTTTCAATGGAGGGTTGATAGCCTGTGACTTTATAAAGATTATAGTTCTCTCCTGAGACTCATTATCCTCTAGTTGTAAATTGGTCAAACTAAATACAATATTTGGAATGATAATTCCAATTACGTATGTATATTCAAAGAGGTTTAAAAGATGACAATAATAAAATACTTAATTGAAATTTATGTTAGAATTATTCTAGAAAAAAGCCACACGTAAAATTCCTAAGTTTTTGGTGATGTACTACCTGAGTTAAGTTGTCTGTGCAAGCTGTTTGGCTGGAATGTGACTCCACCATGTTGCTCTAAAAGAAGCACAATCACAGCAAAAAGAATTGGTTCTCATGTGCTTTGCATATATTTCAGCCTGAAACCCTGGAATATTTTTAAATGCAGACATTTTTCCCTGCAAAAAATTCAGTGGGGTCCTATTAGGAAAAGTGTCCAAATTTGTTCATCTCAAATAATTATGTATCACTTTTCCTAACGAACGTCTCAGCCTTGCTGGGGAATTGCTTGCCTTAAAGATACGGGAAAAAGATGATTGGCTAGTACTATGGGAATAAAACAAATTTGACTGTCGTCTTTCTATAAAATCACTGCAGCAATTCACTAGATATTACTCTAGTGGTAGGAAATAGTTCACCCTCAGTGTCCACTCAACCACATAAATTATAAATGCAGAAATTGTGCTATTCTGGGCCAAAATTGCCAGTCTTCTGCTATCCAGAAGCATTTAAAACCACTTAGTTCTGGAGTCTCTTCTCCCACTCTACTCCCTTTTGAACACTGTTCAACCATATCTGGGGCAGATGTTATTGGAGAAGGAAATATTAAACAGATCAATCGACTTGTCACTAATTTTAGGCATAATAACTCGAGTGAGTTGCATTGATCTTTTTTAGTTGTTGTTTCAGTACTGTATTGATCTTAAGAAAGGTGGTTTTATAGCTATGCTATAATTTAAAAATACAGTTTTCATTAGACTGCTGTGAAGTGCTTTTGCCATAACTGTCCTGATAATTTTGTCCATTTGACAAGTTTACCTGTAAAAGCTTTCCCATCTAATGAATCTTCCATTCTTGAAGAATTTGATTTCATAATTTTTACGACCAAAAATATTTGACACAGCAAGTCATAATGGCTTGAATTATTAATTTTTTTAATGATCTCTGTTTTGAAAACAATTTAAAACACGCATTCTTTAATAGATGTGGAAATGTTTCTTCAGTGAAATAAGAGTTTTATCAAGTAGATGCTGCTTAAAGTGTTCTGGAAGGTGTTTTAATTTTGTGACTAAGGACCTCTGAATAGTGTTTTGTTTTATTAAATAGATAAATGAACTCAGGAAAGGTCTGCATGGCTTAAAAATTGTGGAAATTTCAAATTCTTATGGTTTATCCACAATCTATGCTTTCCTTTAATGTACTGTGATTACTGTCTTTCAAATGTAAAATATTTATTCTATTTCAGACTATACATTTAATTCTGTGTGTCAGGTGTCTGCTTCCTGTTCGTGTGCAGTTGTGCTTGTATTTGTATGGATGTATTTATGTGTTCATTTAAATAAAAAACATTCTCTACATATGGACATATTTATGTGTGTACAAGAGTATAATGTGATGTTAAAAAATAGTTTAAAGGTATCAAAATGCCAGCAGTTGGTTCAACTGTAATGGCTCGATTTCCCTGGGTGTGCCCAGGAAACTTTTCTCTTTCAAGTATTGATTTGCTGATCTTATTTCTTCTATCAGAACTCCAGATCTTTCCATGTCACTCTTAAATTATTCTGTTTGTATCAGTTTTCAGTCCTTATATAAGATTTTTTTTTCACTTGATTTCAGTGGAGTTTAGCTGATTTACTGAAGTAGGTAATTTGATCTTTAAATTTAAAGTACTTCAGGATAGCGCTGAGCTATAAAATCCACGTTTTCAAAATTAGGCTCAGCAATTGTCTCAAGTACTGATCTATGGAAATGCATCCCTCTAGTCTTTCTTAAAATGGTATCTACCTGCCATCCTTAATTTTGACAATGTGTGGCTGGTGTTCTGCAAGAACCAAGTACCTTTAAACATGACGGATTTTATGCTAGGGCCCATATTGAGAGGGAGGTTACTGGGACGGAAGCCTATTTGTGCAGTAAAATAATGTTTCAGTGGAAGACAGTGGGATCTGCTGCGCGACGTTGAGCATCATAGGCTTTGGGTGCTGAGCCACTGGAATGCAAGAAAGGGGATTTGGGGAGTTTTTCCTGTGTAGAAAAATACCCAGATACAATAAAAAGCTGAAAATTGAAACATCTTCATAAGAAATAGAATAGCCATTAACAACTTCTGTCCCTTTGCATATGTGTTCTTTTTGGGTGTTTATTAGTGTTTTAAAGGCTGTCTTTTTTAACAAGAAAGATGGTAGAAAAACAATGTGATAAAAATGAGGATGTTTTACTATTGGAGTGAATGCAGATGGTAGGATTAGCTTTTCTTAATTTCCAATTTTTCGAGCTCTGATTTATTTTGTTTTATTATATTATTTTATTTCATTAAATGTTTTACATTTAAATTGATGCACATGGACAGCAAAAAATATTGGATATTAGCGATAGTAAAAGAATTGTGTGAACCAAAGTTCCCAGGAGACATGTGATGACGCCTCATTTGATGTGGCTAGCTGTGGCTGCAGCTTGGCCTAAGTGAACAAGTAGGAGTAGATGGGACAGTGGTTCAGCCTCTCTGCTTGTACTCTGCTGCATCGCTTCAGTACTCACAGAGGCCAGATGAACCCAATTTAAGTTCCTGAGGTAATTCCCGTGTATTGTCTGTATTAAATCAAATGCTTGCTGTGCTGTAAATTTCTCATTTTCTCTGCTGCACAGAGAAGAATAGATTTAATGGATATTTTTTTTTCCTCCTTGAATTCTCAATAGCATAATTTGTGCTTTTTAAAAAAAAAAAAATCTTTTCTTGCTGTGCATTTGTGCGTTACAACCATGAGCTTTAGCACATTTGGTTTGGCCAATGATAGACACTCAGCATTTAAACTATAGATTTTATGCTGATGAACTTTAAATCTTAGGAGAAAAGTGGAGATCTGGGACCTGAGAGTTAAGATCTCCTACTTCATTTGCCAAAAAATTGCCCTCACTACATCAAGGAAATATTAGCACCCAGGCATGAAATTCATATCCTGTAGCTGTTCAATGGGTGCTGACTAGTTTTGGGAAAAGGGAGTAACCTGCTACTTACTAATGGTTCCTTCTTATAGTGCTGTCTATCTTGTGCATCCCTATCCTGATTCAGCTAAGAGACCTGATGTCACCTTATTTTAATTTCACAGGAAGATAAAATGTGGCATAGAAATTAATTGTGAAGAGCATATTATTTTTAGCAGAAATGTAAATAAAATGACATAGCAAAGAACCAGTCAAACCCAGAAGTGCTGAGACAGGCATAAGGATGCAGCAGTTCAGTACTCTTCATGAACTACTACTGCAAATTCCTCCTGCCGATACACTATGCCTTCTTCATATACTCTGTAGAATATGAATTTTTTTTTTTTTCAAGCTTCATGCTGCTCCCTTAAGCATCATTTCAACAGCACACAAGAACTGACTCAGTGAATTGACTCGTACGATTCCAGTAAATTGCATCCTTTTCTGGGTCAGAAGGTGACTCTTTCTGTGGCTGAAAATGGATAAAAAATAAAATTTCTTGAACTTTCTATTGTTGCAACAAGCAAAAGCAGATCTAGTTTGATTGCTAAAATATGCACAGCTAAACTAAATGCAGTATTATACCACTGCATTTCGCCAAAATGCTTGCTTAGGTGGAAACACATTGTAAATATTTTTCTCTTAATTGATTCAGATTCTCAGTGACTGTTGCCAGCTCATGTTTTTATCGTTTGGCTAAAGCTCCAATTCATTTACATTTGAAAGAGGCAAATGTGTATGTCCAGTTCACAGTAGTCTTATATGCACTGCATTGCTTACTATGACTTACATGCTTTGCACAGAGCAAGTACTATGTAGAAAACAAACAGTTGGCTAACACTTCGTGTACTACAGATTGCATGGTTACTGGGAGTTCTTTAAAATTATTGTAAAATAATACCCAATTTTTATGGTGGTTTAAGCTCAGTGAATGGTGTAGAAATTTCTCAGTAATTTTAGGTTAATTACTTTTCATCATTAATGTCCCACTTTTTTTTTTTCCTTTAAAAAATGTTTAATTTTCCTTGCATTGTTCTAGTCTTTGTAATATAACTAGGAGTAATCCCGCAAGTGTTAGAAGGAAGGAAATGAAAACCTAACTTTGCCCTAACCTTTAGGGGTTCTCTCCTATTATTGTTAGTGATGATTTAGACTATATATTTCTAGATCTAATTCAGCCTTCTTTTGAAGTCTGATTAGATATACTTTAAATATAGTCCAAATGATATTACTTTGTTCCATTCAATGAAGGTTGACTTTGAAATAGTGTTATTTTTTCAAGGAGTAACTCTCCTACTTGCAAAGGTGAGTAGATGTGCCAGACAGGACACTCAACCCTGTAATATGAAGTACTGTTTGTCTTTGCAAGCTTGTAAGTAGAACTATATATTTATGGAGAGAATTCAGGACGATTTTCTTAAAATAAAAAGAATATTGCTGTTTGGTAGGTGGTTTAGAGTGAGAAATGTGTGTTTTTTATAGGGGCTGTAGACTTGTGTTGTAGAAATTTTCAGGAAATTTTTTAAAGCACATTAATACATGTATTTCATTATTCCTAAAGAAAATGGTAAGCATCTGCTGTCTTTTTTTTTTTTTTTTTAATCTCAGGAACTGGGTTTTGTACAAATAATTTTAACAAACCACTAATTAAATCATCAGCTGTATAACACTTCCACTTTCCTGCTTCAGCAGAGGTGGTTTGGTGATTCCGCTATCTCAAAGTCCTAATAGAAGTTTGTGAAGTATTTGGAAAGTGAGGCAGATTCAGTTTGGTCTGTTGAGCTTTGCTGGATCCCTAAAGTACGCAAGAGTTTGCTGATTCTCTTATCTGGTTCAGCCGTGGCATCGGCACCACCCCTGGGATGGATGCCTTTGCTGCAGCGTGGTCGATAGCTCCGTTGGCTATTCTTCTTCGCTAGCTCCTAATCAGGATTCTGGTTGTTCTGTGCCTTGTTTTCCCCTTTCCTTACTTGCGAAATACCTTATTTCTCTGGTTAATCAATTATTCCAAAGAACACTCGGTAGGATCACTACTTCTTACAGAAAGTGAAATAAGACATTACCAGTTATGTTAAATATAGTAAGTATAATTGGGAATAGAGCCACACGCCTGCCTGGTTTGTCAGGTTTAAAGTTTACATCATGGCTATGTCCTGTCTTGGCTGTTAGTATGTCAAAGTATAGTTACTTATATTTTCCAGAAACGAGTCTACAAATCTATGAATTTAAATCCTGACCGTGTGGGAATTTGGAATGACACACGTGGAATTTGGATTTTGAGAAATAATTATGGATTCCAAGTCATGCAGCTGTTGAACATTAAGTTCATTAAAAGATGGCTCCTCTGAAAATCCAGATGCATTCAGAAATATTGAAATATATTTTTCAGATAAAAGCATACGACTTCTAAATAGTATGCATAGTTAGCTGTAGCTTTAAGAAGGATTCATGCGAAATACACCTTCTATGACCTACAGCCAGATCTCTAAGATAGTTCTGAGCATAAAAGTTATTAAATGTGCTCGGCAGATGCATTACTTAGATTGCCTGCCTGTGACTGACAGACCAATATTCTATTTGATATCATCGGATTGGGTAAATTACATTTTTACATCCTTTCTCTTCCAAGACAAGTATTAATGTGAAATCTGCTGACTGTCAAATTTGCGTTCTTGTCCAAACCTATTAACACTTAGTTTCAACTAAAATAAAAAGGAAAAAAATCTAATATGTATTGAAGTATAAAGTATGGATGAATAATAATTAAAAAAAAAAAAAGAAAAATTAATCCTGCACAGAATTTTGTGGGTACTGTTTTAGGAATACGTGTCCTGAATGTTCATGCATTTTGTCCAAAGTGGAAAAACTTTTATAGAGGGGATTTAAATTTCTATACTTTTCCTTCATGACCCCAAATATACCCAAAATTCCAGGATTAGAGCACCCCTTTGAAAAGATGCATATATGCATGTATTGGATCCACCCTCTTTAAGAAAAATGTCAAACCTGTATCTTCCACAGCCTCAGTGAAGATGCAACAGGACAGCTCTCGTTTTGTGTGTGAGGTAAAGATGAGCTGCTGAATGCTGGAGAGGCCAAAACCTGCCTAGAAGCCCTATGTCAGTCATATAAGGTTTTAATACTCTGGACTGAAGGACTAGAGAGAGCAGAGAGAGAAGATGAACAAGCACTATATCTATTTAAAGTATTTACCTGTGTGGTTATGGCTTTTGGTGTGTGACTTGTTTGCGACTTGGATTTTATACAATGTTGAAAAACACAAACCCCAATAAGACCTGTTGTCTGACACTGAAATCAGTGTAATTCAGTTAGGTAATTCCAGTTAAGCTACTTGACTTCACGGCAGCTAGTTGGGATCCATATTGAAGAAAATATGCATCTCTTGCCCTGGTTTTGTGCAAGATTGTTTTTTCTCAACTCTTACTCCGGAATCTGCACCTAATGAGCACACAGTTGACACGCTTGGCCTTTTGCTTTCTGTGTAAGCCTTTTCCTCTTATGGGGGCAGTAAACAGCACTGAGCTGTTTTACATCATTTACCTCTCCCTGGAGCCTTTGTAAAGGAAGTATCATTTATATCCATTGCTTCTGTGTGCACATATGGGTTTATTAATGTATTGTAGGAAGAAATACTATGTATTTGTCATTTTTTTTTTTGCTTTGCCACATTTCCTGGTACTTTATTCAACTAGCAGATGCCTTTAGGATTGGGAAGCCTATGATGTTAGGGGAATGCTACAACAATGTTCTCCATGGTTATAGCTGCATCTGCCAGTTCCCAGAGTTGAAATCTCAGGCTGGGTCATAAATTTCATGCAGCTGCATGAGAATTTTAGTGTTTGTTAATTCAAGGCTCTACACAGGAATGATGAACCTCGTGCATAGTCTCCTTAAATCACCAGGCAGACAAATTAATTACTTCCCTTCTCCTCCTTTCAGTCTTACAATTTTGTTTTGTTTTATACGTCGCTTTGTCGTCACTTATCGTGTCAGTGTGCACTTGATGTGATTAGCTGGCACTGCTGACGGGTGTCTGGGGACAGGGGATGTGGTCAACTCCTGACTGACATTGCACATAGAGCTCTCAAAGGATAGACCATCTGCCTGAGCCTCTCCTGGATTTCCTGGTCTTTCCTAGGATAGATTTGCTGCCATCTTTTCATTTTGGGATGTGCAACGTTTTATTCCCAACCAGATGAGGTTTTTAAAGCATTTGTTAATAGTTCTCCAGATGCATAAACTTTCTTCATTTTTTCCAATCCGTCAGCATGCAGTCTTTTCCCATCTTGGTTCTGAATCCAGAAGGAATCTGGAGAAAGTGCAACCAGGCATTAATTCTGATGTAATTTTATACATCAATTACCACATTCAGCAAAATATTTTTCATCATGATAATCTCAAGCAGGAACATAAACATTCTAAATTCACATTCATAGTGTTGAGATGTGAGAAGTGAAGAGCTATCTCTTTCTTACTCCACAGATAATTTTTGTTGTTCTATTTTTAGTGTGAAAGGTCCTGTGAAGGTTTAGTTGAATCAATATCAAAATAATTGCTATTATGATTAATACACCTATATTCTATCCAGCAAAATAAAAAGGATCATAAATCTAGAAAATAGCAAGTCTCTCTGTTTCTCATAAAGCATGTTTCCAGTCCTAAAAATACCTTGCCAATGTACATAGACTGCACTTAAGCTACAGAAAGCACAGCCAATCAGATTTTGTAAATACCATTTATCAAACTATTGAGTTAAATAGAATTTTGAGTGATAACGTATTGACAGTTGACATTGATTTTTTTTTTTTCCACAATGGTTAAAGTACAGAATCTGTTGATTTATATAAAATTTCCATCTGCAAACCACTCTCCTGTGCTTAAAAGACAGAGCATCTCTGGCCCGGAAGGTAAGAGCACAGCATTGTTTACTGGCTGTATTGTTTACGGGAGTGTGCTTTCTGCTCTAAATATTTTAAACTGTGATGTTACTCAAGAACAGATGTAAAATCATGCAGTTCCTTTCAAACTTCTTGAGAGAAGATTTTAAATACTTTGTTAACACAGCTTTCAAAATAAAATCTTGAAAGTGAGATCTTATCACTGTTACCTGATGTAGAAGGAATAATTCTTTAGTCCTTAGTACTTTATGGATAGTGGCTGTTGTCAGGTGGAGAATGCTCAGTAAATTCTGCTATTTCCATCGACATGCACGTTCTGTTCTCTGTTATTAGGTCCTGCCATGCTTTCCAGATGGCTTTCACTTGGATATCTGAAGCAAAGGGGAAAAAACCCAGTACTCTCAGGGGAAAATCTAGACTCCTTTTCATGGCCGCCATCATTGGTAGATAAAGTATCTGGGAATGTTCAGCAGTCCATTTGAATAAGTGATGGCTCCCATCCAAAATGTCTGAGTCTTTCATTGTTGAAATTGTAGCCTGGAAACAGCGTGTGATTTATATGACCTGTATAACGTAATCCTGTAATTGCAAGATTGCAGATCCAACGTGAGATTTTTCATGGCTATGATTGCTTTTTATTTAATAACACATTTTGTCCTGACAAGTTTTGACTGTACAGACCTTTACATCTGTCAGATGACTAACACATGGTCTGTGAGGTTAAGGTAGGCAGCTTTTCCCGTGTAGACTCTCCTTCTGTGTGTGTATGAAATTGAACGCATACAATTTATCATTGATATCACAAGTTTGTTTTTAATTCTAATTCATTTTTTGTCTTTATTACACCGTTTGCAGTGTAACTACAGACACTACTGTTTACAAAATGCAATTTTGTACAAGCAATAAATGTGTACATCACACATCACCAAAGTCAAGCTAGTCTAGTAGTTTGACTGAAACATTGTATTTTTATTTTGGAAATTTCCCTAAATATTTAAAGTTTTTGGTCTTATCAAGACTCACCAAAGATGATCAAAGGACAGATAAAATAGATCAGAATGAAATATATTCTGCCATTTCTTTTCTGCTTTGGGAAGGTGAAAGTATGGCAAAGAAAAGGAAGATGCTGGTTTAGGGATGCTATTTCAATGTGATAAGCATTGCAAAGTAGCTGGAGTCATGGTTGGGATTCTGACGTGATGCTAATAGTAACTCGAATTGAATGAATTATGATCTGATTTGTGAAAACAGGTTTAGAACAAGTTTGGGTATCAAGCGGTCTGAAACTTGTTTTGTTGCAGAAGAAATATGGAACAAAATGTGAAGTTAACCAAGAATTACAGAATATTTTTTTGACATTTAAATACCGTAAATTGCCCTAGTAATTTGAAGCAAATTACTTTTTGCAACTTGCACATCAATGCAGCTGTTCAGAGAACATTATCAGTAATAGATGACATTTGGAATGTTCGCAAAAACAGGATGCCAGAAGATAACAGTAAAGACTAACAGTCTGGTTACAGCGGAAAAGACTTCTGATTGCTGCCTTACTTTTCAGTGTATATCAAAAGATATAGCAAAGTACTAATAATTTATTTTTCTGACGAAGGAACCACATGCTTTTCTTTTGTATGCACAGTTCACTGCCAAATTTTGGAAGTAGTCTTTGCCAAAAGTTATAGGCTGTTGGGCAGAGATTCAGAGTGGAAAACAACACGTGTTTTGATCCTTCTAATATTTGGGGATTTGTCCTTTTTTAAATATAATTCAGAATTGTGGTCTGTGTAATTTCATAGTAACATAGCATAACCTCTATTGTTTAATTGTTTATTGTTTAATTATTGTTTGAGGGAAATGATCAGCAAATCCCCTTTGTCCTTTGCTGGACAATGATAGTCAATCAAGTCATCAAATGAAAACATGTAATAGCTTATCTACAGAGAAATATGTTTTTTTTTTAATAATTTCAAAGAACTTTGCATTATTGCACAAAATACTTCCAAAAATTACTAAGAAAATGTTTATTTTGCAATATTAAATTGTTACCATTTTAGGGTATGACCCCAAATCTCACTGAAACTCTCCCTTGACTTTGAAATATTCACTCAGGTCCATATTCATGGAAGCATCAATGAAAAGGAGATATTCCCATTAAAAATAGGAATTGATTAGCAGATGACGAGGTAGGTCACCTTCTGTTCCAGATGTTCTTAGAGGAAGGATGTCCCATGTCCTCTTGGTTGATTGGGCTCTCTTATAAGTTCCAAGAAATGTTGTCTTCAACTTTTTCTACGATGATCTTTAACTTCTTCAGTTTTTCACTAAAATATTATTTATTGACTTTTATTTTTTTTCTGAAAAATATATAGTTAGTTTATATATATAAGTTATCTATTCTCAGAAACCAAGGAAGATTAAGCTTTACTCAGAGCCTTTTTTATTTTTTCATAAGAACCCTTAGGAGCCACATACGAAGTATCTGTACCTTACATTGCTGTACTGAGCTTTAACAGGGGGAAACATTTTTCAGTAACATAGGGAAATAGCTTGGTTTAAATTAGGATATACTCCTGGAATAAATTCACAATCATGGGTAGGTCAGTGGTTCCTAAAGAAATAGTGTTAATTGCCTCAAAACGTCAGTCAGGTCCTCTGAATTAGATCCTACTCCTGACTTGTCTTTATCTTGCTGAATGACTTTTAGGAAATAATTAAAGATTAATGATGATGTGGTTAGAGTAGAGCAAGAATACCCTGAACTGCCTATGCAAACTGTCCCGTGCCTACATTTGCATTATTAAGTGAGCTATTTACTGATTTACTCCATGCTGCTTATAGACAGCACAGTGTCCCTGCTAACGCAACCAGGCCATTTCAAAGCTGAAGATATTTCATGTCCTGCCAGCTTCAAACATCGGTAGATTTTGTGTTGTTGCCTGCAGCTGATGTAGTAGGACAGTGGATGGTATTTGGTTATGTTTCTGATGTTTTGAAGACACATGGGTGTACCTTATGGTTTTATTATACATCTACTGATTGTGATAAATTGCTACCATGATTTGCTTAACAAGATATAAGAGAATGTGAGCTCACTTCTATTTCATCTGTTCCAAAGATGGAGTCAGTATTGCATTCCTTCTGCCCTTACAAAAGTCTCACCTTCCAAATACAGAAACATTTGTGATAATGGTTGCATGGAATTTGTGAATTTAAAATAATATTTTAGAAAGTACTGAAATATCCTAGCATGAAAATTATTATACTTCTGGAGATCACTTTGTTCTAAAAGTGAGGGTAGACCATACCAAGATCGAGGCAAGAAGAAAATATTATCTAGTACCTGTTATGTAGGTACTTATCTCACGGTATATTGAACAAGCACAGCATGGTGGAAATGTGTTTAATATGTGAATCAAGCCAGTAAAACTGCCTCAGGGATATCTATTTCCTGATTGAAAGATACTGTAGCAGCTTCTTCAAAACAGCTGATATATATTTTATATGTCTGTAGATTGTACTTGCAAACCTCTTTTAAAAATTAAATATATTGGGCAAAGAGTTCTGTAACAACAAATACTCAATGCACTGCTACTGAGAGAATTCAGGAGACAGAGCCTATTAATATTAAAGCGAACCTGAGTGAGAGGACTCCACAGAGAGCAGCATAAATGTATTCCTTAGTCATCTCCTGCCCTTCTCCTTTTGTAACTATGCCATTTATGTTTTAAGACAGATGTTGACAATTCTGGGATGCAAACGTGCAAGGATCTAAAATATGCTTAATGCAGCATTTCATCCCCTGCCACTGCTAAAGCAGAAAAAGTGAAATTGTGGAGCAGAATGTAACCAATATGACCCTTCACTCTTCTAGTGCTAGAGGAGCTTGGTTTTTTGAAAGTCAGAAATGCATTTTATATTTAGATTATTTATTATTTTTATTTACACGTTTGGTCACATGCAGCACGCCCTTTTCATTTCTGTCACCTTGCTTTAATAGAGCTCTCACTGAGCTTTTTTTCTTTTTTTCTTTTTTTCTTTCTTTTTTTTTTTTTTTTTTTTTTTTTTTAAGCCTAACCTGCAGCTCACAGCAGCACCAGCTTCTTTTCCACCATTCTGTTCACAAACGTCAGACAAATGAAAAGAAGGAGCTTCAGGCTAATTTCTACCTAACTAGGTGTTCTGCTTTGTTGATCCCACAAACCATCCCCAGGGCACTCAGACATCTCTACCAGAAGAAAAGATCAAAGAATTGTCAGGTTTCTTCTCTAGATAATCCTGCATGGCATAGGCCCTTAATTTCAGATATAAATTCTGTAAAATGGGATTCTGTATTTAATATGCTGCTATGCTTTTAATTAGAATATCTGACATGGAAAGAATTAGAAACGGCATTTGCTCTCCCATAACAAAGTCCTGTCCTGTTGAAATGGCAGAAAGAGGTAATGGAAAATTAAAACAGTCCAATATATATTTTTGTGTGTGATCTTCCCATCATGAGCTGTCTTAGAGGAAAAAGAAAATAAATGGCCCTCACTCCTTATAATCCTAAAGCAAAAAACACCCTGGGAAAAAAAGCATACATGGTCCAGTACACTGATTCATTGTTGAAACATAAAAATCAACTGTTTCTCATTGATCAGAGATAGAGATTTTTTTTTTTATCCACTGAACAATTTAAGACATGCATAGAGAAGATTGCGTGTACCAACATTTGATATTGCATCCTAACCCTCTAAACAAGAAGTAATTCCTGAATTTGACTTATTTTTTCTAAAAACAATTCTTTTGTCTTTGGATACATATTTGCAAACTCTGGCAGAATATTAATATTCAGGGGTATGTTTTAGCAAATGCAAAAAGTTGCCAAATTTTAGTTATTTCTGATAAAAAGAAGAGCTTTGGTTTAAGGAGAAGCGAAGCAAGTTCCCAAGTGTTAAAAAAGTATCAGGTGTACTATAATCTTCCTTTTACAGTGCAGATCTGTTTCCAGTGTACTCTTCTCTCTTTTTTTTTTTTTTTTAATTTTATTTACATGTGGGAATGGTATGAAGCTGTGTCAGGGGAAGTTCAGATTGGGAATTGTATTTTATTTGTACATGGAGGTGGTAGCAGAGACCAGCTGCTTTACAATTCGTAGTGAAGACTCTGAATTCCACCTGGCAAACAGAAGGAATGAGGATAGCTCCCGAATGACTGTTCAACATGAATGAATTACAGTGTTCTGAGTAGGCGTCATTCTCCAAGTGATTCTAATTGTGAGAACTGGACAGTAAATAAATCTCACCTGAGAGCTGTAGAGCAAAACTTATTGTGACTTGCAGACATGCAATTTGAAATACAGGCTAAAAGGGATGGAAAGCAAGCTCCACATCTTTAAATGTAGTGCAAATAGATTTGGAGGTGATGCACAGCAATAGCAGAGGCTGCTCGCAACAAACTTCATGGAAAGCAGGATAGGGGAAGCATTTGCCAGAAGTTACTGGTGTTGTCATCTGGCAAATGTTAGATAGATGACAAAGTACAGATAGAAGATAGTGACATTGCATTACACAGAATCATAGAATGGCTTGGGTTGGAAAGGACCTTAAAGATCATCTAGTTCCAACCCCCCTGCCATGGGCAGGGACACCTCCCACCAGATCAGGTTACTCAAAGCCTCATCCAGCCTGGCCTTGAACTACCTCCAGGGATGGGGCATCCACAGCTTCTCCGGGCAACCTGTTCCAGTGCCTCACCACTCCATAGTGAAAAATTTCTCCCAATATCCCATCTAAATCTCCCTTCTTTCAGTTTAAAACTGTTACCCCTTGTCCTATAGCTCCACTCCCCCATAAAGTGTCCCTCCCAATCTTTCCTGTAGGCCCCCTTTAGGTACTGGAAGGGGCTATAAGGTCTCCCCAGAGCCGCCTTTTCTTCAGGATGAAAAGCCCCAAATCTCTCAGCCTGTCTTCATAGAAGAGGTTCTCCAGCCCTCTCATCATCTTCATGGCCTTTGTCTGGACTTGTTCCAACAGGTTTTACGCGATTTCAGTTTTACACAATGGGACAAAACTGCAGAACTTGTTTGTGCCTCAGACATAAGGAATTGCTTATTTGCTAGAGTGGAGACTTTATGCAAAAGTTGGGCTATCGCTGTGCATAATTGTCATATATGCACAAAGGTGAAGGGATGCTAACAAAACCCGTCTTTCTCATGAGGGAACACTTTGTACCTGGGTATATTTCCTGACTCTGCCCTTCCTTTTCTCTATGTGCTTCCCTGGAGCCCAAGTCACTCCAGGTTAATGCTTGGAAGAAGTTGTGGACACGGCACTACTCAGCTAAACAGCAAAAGTGTGTGCTGGTTTCTCTAGAAGACTGCCTTGGTGTCTGAGTTTCCCTTGCATGCCTGGGCGTTCATGGAAATAGTCTGCTTCTACATAGTTGTACATGTGACGTGTGGCACCCAACGCAAAACTCTTGCTAAAAGCTGAAATAGAAGATTTGTGTGTGTTGCTTAGCAGCTCCTTCATCTCAGCTGGACTACCTGAAATTCAGGAGAAAAAATAACAGTGCCTAGTATTAAAAGGGATAGATATATAGAGGAAAACAAATGTATACCACTGAGGGAAGCTTGCTTTTATATGACTTTATCTATAGTGTAAGAGTGTAGGGCAGTGGGACAGGTTACAGGAAAAAAAACCCAAAGCAACATAACAGGGCATTAAATGTCCAAATATGTCTAAGCTTACAGCAGCTTAGTCTGTGACATGTTTGCTGGGTTATGGAGTTCAGTTGTCAGCTTCTGGCTGTTGCATGGGCCTCCTAAACACAGCGCAAGCAGAGGTGTGGGAGGGCGTTTCTGGGCATGGAGAGGCAGAAGCCTGGGCATAGTAAAAGTGGACTTTTCCCAGGAATTTGGAGCTAGAACGACGATGGTGCTTTCTGAGTTTATATCCAGACAGATCTAAAAAATGTGCAGTTCGTATATGCATCATCACTAATAAAATACACTGATGGGCAGAGTCCTTCAGCAGTTTGGCACACTTGATCCCTGAAAAACTGCTGGGAAAAGAGACCCAAACATCCTCAGTGTATCAAGGCAAAGTTCTCCTCTTACAGAAAGTAGCAGTGTCTTCACTGGCCATAAAGTGGCCAGTTTTTAAGGTCTTATCTGAATAACGCCACATAGTAGAGTGCAGTAAACTCAATTTATCTGTCTCAGAAAGATGAAGGGCTGAGCCAAATCTGCCGGGATTAAAGCCGTTGCACTGTTTCATGCTGTATAAAACATTTTTCATCATTGTGAAATATAAAGCTAATATCCAAAGCAAAATGGGTGGCAATACATTGTGATATCAGATAAGTCCAGATATTTGATTTTGGTCTGTTGCTGTCTTCTGATTTCTCTCCTAAGGGGGCAGCGAACTGCTTTGGTTTAACAGGAGATGGAAAATGGTTCATCTTGGCAATGGGCCCTGACACTCCTGCTGACCAGAGTCCAGGGTTTTTTTTTGTTGTTCTTGGGGCTGGGTTTGTTGGGGTGTTTTTGTTTTTGTTTTTTTTAAATAGGATGTCCATAAGAGAGAAATGTTCCAGTGATGAGCAGGGGCTCAGCATGATTTGATTTGCGCTATTCATCAAGGGGAGCAGAGCCAAAATTTATCTTGTATACAACGAATAACTGCTGTCAGACCTCAGATAAAATGTATGAATTGAAGCTGATTGCTGGGAATAATTTTCTGAGAGAGAAAGTGATTTTCTTTCTTTGAACATATTTTGTGTCCTCGTGCTTTCAAAGGCTAGCAGACAAACTAAACTTGTTTCGTACTGATGATGTCTATATTGAATAGTTTGCTCAGCCTGGGTTTGAGATCTTGATGCTGTTTCAAAGAGGTAATACTAGTGTTTCAACTTATGAAACATAGACCTAAGAGTTATCTGTGTGGGAAGAGGTCAAGATAGCCTGGCTTCAAGCAATGAAATCTGAAAATCTGTGTCTTTTATGTCAGTCACATAATTTTGCCCTTCTGTAAGCAGAATATATGATAAATCAGATAAATGTTAATACCCGTAATTTCAGATTTACAATGATGATAAACCTGTATAACTGGACCCAGGAGTAGTTTGACACGTTTAACAATGCCTATAAACTGTGACTCCTGCCTTATATGATGTCAATTGTATATGCTAAATGAGGAGGGGATATTATGAAAAATACAATATGAAGTTGTATAATTAATGATTGTAATAAAATGAGTTTGCAGAAAAGGAACTAAAAGTGCAACTGTAAAAGTGGTTGTATTGTGATTTTAACCGATAGTTGGTGTTTAACTTTTCAAGTCTTTGTCCAAGTTTTACAATAGGGAGATGGGAACTAAAATAAATAAATAAAACTGTTACACCTTTCTGCCATTATGCATTGATAGAAAATAGAGAATATGCATAGAGAGAAGCAGAAAGGAGAGGAAAGGAGACTAGAATTTTATTGAGATAAAAGCTAGTAAAGTTCTCTAACAATATTAAAAGAAAACACCATTTACGTCATGGTTATTGTTTTCCAAGAATGCAAAGGTACTCGTATGTCTCTGCATTTTTTCTCCCTCTCTCCTCCTCCTCTGGAGAGGTGATGTGCTCAGACTGTCATGTAGAGGTTGCTGCTTTTGTCATAATGTATAAGTGTGCCCCTTCAGGTGTTTGGTGATTACTTTGGTCAGTTACCGGCCTTTGATTCAGGAGAATAAATAACTGAAGTGATTATTTTCAGAAGTGAGGAATATATATCCCTCTAACCAGTAGCAAGGTGTTTTTTCCTTGCAGATTCCAAAGGCACACTGGGAAAGCTACAGCTTCTTCTATGTGTTTTTATATCAGTGGAAGATATTTAGGCAACTTAAATATAGGGATACTGTCAATATTTGTATAATGAATTCAGCTTCTGTTAAGCCTGATCTCACATACTGAAAATAAAATCAGAACTTAAACAAAATATATGAATGTTATGGCAGTATAAGAGGAAAGAGGAAAAAGAATGCCCAGGGACTGACTGACAATTCTATTTAGGAATGAAGCAGAATTTTTTTTTTATTTTCAATATGGAAGCTCTGTGGAGAATATGTTAACAGATCTCACAAGTTGTCATTGAGAGTTCTCACTTTTTTGGCCGACACTGATTGCCACTGTACTCGTGTTTGGTATAATTTCTTGGGTGTAGGTACCGGGAGAGTAAGAATGGACTGCATGGGAAGCAACAACGGGATTCCCACAAGTGGCAACCACCGAGAGCAATTTTCTGCACCTGAATTTAGGGGTGTACTGAAACTACTGGTGTAAATGAGCTAAAAGATTTAGTTAATTAAGAATTAGATACTAAAGTAACTTGGCTTAATGATATGATTACTCTAGCTTACTGTTTGTCATCCAAGCTTTCCAAGATGTTAAAATACATTAAAATATCTACTTAGTTTGAATATAATGGTATTCTTTCTCTAAATCTAAAAGGCAATGTCTAATTAAAATCATTATTCTATATAATTTTAAAAGAGGCTATTAAAGACATGTTTACAGATACTTAATTCATTCCTTAAATTTTACTGGTTTTTAAACTGGAAATCTCCAGGACCTTTTCCATTCAAGTATTTCATAACAAATAAAATGTTTGAAATAATAACTGTGTAAAATTCCAGTTAGTTTAACTTTTGTGGTTGTTCTTTGAAGAATGCTTAATAGGAAGCATCATTTTGAATCCTTTTCTAAGACTTAGAGGTCAGAATTTCTGTCCTGATTCAACAAGCATTTGTAACCTAAAAGTCTCACTAATTAATCTGATTTTGAATAGCCCCTTTCAAGCAAATTTACAGGATATGTACCTGATCAGACCGTTCATTTTCAAATATTTAATTCACAATCCCCATCAAATCAGGCTTTACTATACTTCACATATTTTTACTGGTATATTTCACATTCTGCTATAGAAAATTTATCACTGTTAATCAGGATGCAAAGCTGTATTTGTCAGTGACATATTATTTGCTAAGTAACATAAACACTCAAATTGTAGGCAAGAAGTTGTCATCTGCGTCTGACAAGTTCCTACTTATTATGTTCTTGATAATTGTGACCTTTAATGCTTGCTCTCATTTCTAAAAACGCTAAGTGCAGATTAAATCATGACTGTTTTGCCTACATTCTGGTAACCCTGGAGTTTGGGGGTTTTTTGCTAGTAGACTGGAAAATGAGACAGTATTGGTAAATCCTGTTAAACCTACCTAAATCTCCAAAACAGAGTCTATCTCCTAACTTAAAATATTTTCATCGTCTTTTATTTTTCACTATATTCTTTTGCCAGGCTACTTTGGCACAAAATGTGGAAATTGTGACAACCATCTAATAAATGTGTGTCCTTTCAAGGGGGTAAGCGTTCAGTTCTTCACATTCTGGGTTACTGAAGGGTCTTCTCAAAGCAACATGTGTAGAAGCTACTTGCAAAGTGTTAATGTATTAATAAAAGTATTTTTTATAGTAGCTCATGCTTGGCCAAAGGAACATTAATGATTAAAAGTGTAAAGATTACAACTTTGGTTCTGAAATATGGATAGAGCATGTTACTTAAGCCAACCACTGCTAGGCTGAGGGAGAGTGGAGGGTAATGAAGCTAGTTAGTCAAAACAAAGTGGTGACTTGAATTCCTCGGTTAATTAAGTGCAATCCCTAATTAAGCAGTGCCTTTGTCTCATCTGTTTGGCCATCACCTCAAGAGGTGCTGCTGCTCTTTTATATGAAAGCAATCACACCTACAGTGTGGTCACAGTACAATGTAGCTCATTAGATGCACGCCTGGTGAGCAGCAGATGTGCTGGGTGTGCTTCATCTCTTTGGTTTCTATTTGGTTTGTCTTTGTTCATCTTGTATCTGCTACCCAGTTCCCTTTGTGCAGAGCCAGAAATCTTCTGTATTTCTACAGTGGTTAGTACAATAAGGTGCTGCTCTGTGATGAGCTATATCGTTTTCATAAAAGAACAAGGTAATTGACTGTGAGACTTACAAGAACACTTGTTCTCCCTCCCCATACCCAGCCCTTTGCAAATCACATTTTATGAGGCAGACTCTGGGTTGTCTCATTCAAAGTAACATCCCAACTCCTTTTTGTTACATTTCAGAGCTGTGGGTACCCGTGTCAAACAGCTGGAAAAGATTTATTGTTTCTGTAGCGATGTGTATTGGTGCACGGTAGATAGCAATGGTGAAACGTGAAATGATGTTATAACTTCTCCTTATTTTGGACTTGTGCAAAGGAGGTGGTGTGGTTTATGTCCTCAAACCAGGATAGGAGGTTTCAAATGGAATTTTAGTTTCTTTGCATTTGTTTGAGTAAGAAAGGTTTTTTCAAGAAAAACTCAGAGCTTCTAATTTTGGAAATAAAGCTTCCACTGTTTCAGTGGGACATGGACCTAAATTTGAATGGATATTCTGGATTGAATTATCCTTTTTTCTCTAATGCCAGCTTGTTCTTGCACACAATATTCAAGAAAGTTATTGCTATTCAGTAATAAATATGCATTCCTGAAATGTGATGGACTGGGTTTCTGTAGGTATGTTTGCAGTTCATTAGCACAGGAGAAGTTGGTTTTGGTGTGCTTTTACGTTCTTCTTAGTGTAAGCATGTTATGTCCAGCACTTGAAGATCTGCTTATTGAATACTCATGTTTCTGAACAGTTTCGAAATATTTTCACACTGCAAAGAAATCTTTACCCTTGACTGTCAATTACGGGATAATATGGGTGAGGAGGTGCAGAAAGAATTACCAGACCATTGAAAATTCATTTTACTGAAGTTTATTATTTTCCTTGAAAACGAGAAGAAATACACTTAAAACTCCTACATGAAAAATAATATTGAGTTGGAAAAATGTTATCGGGGAGCTAACCTTCTAAAGTTTTTGATTACTTGCAGTTTTGAATTATGAAATTTAGCACAAAGACCCCATGAATTTCCTCATCAAGGTCGAGCGATAAGATCTTTGCCCTATTACTTAGTTGTTACAATGATTTCTGAAAATGATATTGAGCTATGCAGTAGCCAGTATTACCAGGTAGGGATTAGAGGGTTTTTTTTCTTTCCTATTTTACCCCAGAATATCCAATCTAAATTGCTTTCAATTTCTAGAGTGTTTTGGAGGGTTTTGATGTGCAGTCCTGTTTCTGTGAAAGCAGGTTTTAATGCAAAGTCATAGCCTTTTAGAATTCTATGAGATGATATTGTGCGATGATACATCTATCTTGTCTTCTTATCTGTGTCTTTGCTGGTGACTTGAAGGTGGTATTATCCATGTATAAAATAAAACCAGTATGATCAAATATTTAAAAGATGCCTTAATATTTCAGTAACTCTCAGTAATAAGACTATTTTTTCCCCCCTCTCAGAACAAAAGCCTCAAAAACAAGCTCCTGTCAGGAAACAAGCTTTGTGGTATTCATGCAGAAGAGGTAAGTATCTAACTGAATCTGAATCTAACATACCCCAAAAAAAGCTTGCATAATGGTATTTTCTACTGAGGTTCTGGTATAGGCTATATATTACGTGTATATGGTGAGTGTTCCTAAAGTGCTCTCATCTCAACTTATTTCTGTGACTTTGCTAGAAGCAACTTGAATGTATTAGAAGCAATTTGAAAACTCAAGTTTTAGACAAATAAAATAAAGTTTGTGCATGCCTATGAAAAGTATATATAGCTCTGTAGATGTATATTATACATCTGTAACATACATAAAACTGATGTCCTTTCCCTGATCTCCCTGCTTAGAATAAGCCAGGAACAGCTAAATACCTTTTAAAAGATAATTTATAGAGACAAGAAAGATTTATTATTATTAATTGCTAGAATGTTTCATTACTTCAAGGTAAAAAGGGTCACCGAAAAATACAGGGAAAGGAATCTTCCTTCTACTGAGGAGTGAGCCAGCAAAGATATTGATGATACAAAAGCCCTATATTTTGCAAATACTTAAATGTACAGCTAAATGCATTCACATGAGCAGTCCCTTTAGCTATTTAACTTTTCATGACAGAGAATATTACTATATATGAATCTGATTTTCTCATTTACGTGACTTTAGTCATGTTTCTTTGCAAATATTAATTCTGCGAAAGTCAGTGCACCTTGTCAGAATGAAAGAGAAGTATAACACTTTTCTTCTTGGCTAAAATTTTCATAGTTGTGCTTGAATGTTATCCAGTTATATAAGTTATTTAGCCTAACTGGAGACCTGCAAGCACTGTTTCTGGGAAATCCTCAATGGTAGGAAAAAATAGGGGTTTAGGTTTGGTTTTTTTCTTTTTTTTTTTTTTTGCTAACATTTCAAAATCTATGTTATTTCCTATATCACCACTGTTGCTTTCAAACATGCCACAGTAAATGAAGACAAATATATTTTCTTCCCTTGTTTACTGCTAAAAATATTGGCAGTGTGTTCAACATAGCTTTCTGTTTTCCTCTCTGTTTCAAGTTTGTTTTTCCTTGCTGCATAACATCTTGAATGTTTGGTAATTAACTTGAAGATCTTTTCCCTGATTATGTCTCCTTTAATATTTGCAACATAAATTTCTTTAAATCTAAGGGTGAAGCCTAGGATTAAATTAAATTTAGTGTAGTGTGACAAGCCTTGCTGTCAGAGAATTTAAAAAAACTAAACATAAACTAGCTAACTCTCAAGGCAGCAGACTGTGAGTGTATATTAAACCTTAAGAATCTCAGACTTTATTAATCATCCTGGCAAATTTGTGGCTTTTAAGTGAATTAGTGCCATTAGAACAAGCAAAGTTGCTACTGGAGCACCCTCTTTTTGTTATTGTTTTGCCAGTTAGGTGGTGTCAGCCACAGAAACGTAGTGCATTTTCTGCTCTGTAATTAGTACTGTACTCACTAAGCATAACAACTGTGTGGAATCAGTATTCTTTCAGTTATTAGATCAAATACCCTTCATGGATACAATTGCCTACCAGGAAGCTCCTGCTTCATTCTGCTCTCTCAGGCTGCAGACAGAGTATTTTAGTGTGCCCTGTGATTCCTTGTTGTCCAGTTGCATAGATGGGAGCGTGTTAGTGATCTTACACTGTTTATATGGCTGGCTTTTCTTCTCCAGGGATTCAGGCCCCTGGAGAAAGAAGGGCTGAGTGGTCCAAACCTCAAACTTCCCAAGACACGGAAATGGAAATATTGCCTGATGCGGTGGTTTAGAAATGGCTATCAACCTGTGTCTTGAGATGGTCTTACCTGGCTGACTGCACCAAAAACTGTCAGTTTTGTAAGTCCTCTCCCTAGAAGCACAGTAAAAACACAAACCAATCAAATTTTAACACAAAGAATTACAGGTCATATATGTGCTTTTGAGTCACTTATGTTATTCGGTGAATGTATATAGCTCCATAACTCTTAATTTCATCACAGGTTTGTGATTCAGTGAATGAGTGATACCTTAATCATAACTCTACAGGTTCCCCTACAGCCAGTTTGGATACCTTGTGTGTCACAGAGGCTGTATACTTTCTCAAGCACAACACCTAGAACAACTAAAGTCAGTTCAGGTTTTCTCATTGGTCTTTACTTGATAAGGAATATATTTCATAGCTCTACCAACTGCGTTGTCCAGAACAGAAGACAGGGCTATTGAGTCTAGGCAATTGGCACGTTCTGCTGTGTAGATGAAATAACAGCAGATATGGTTACAGAAGAAAGAAGTGAACTGAACTGGTCTTGGCTATTTGTTTCAGATTTTATGGACCAGAATAACCAATTTGGTTATATTTCTTTAATATTTAAAGCAGGTGATAGAATTTTATCTTTAGATTCATTTATCCTTCCCAAAATTCTGTCACAGAATTTGACTGTACCAATTGGAAAGACATTAAATCTTTCTAAAAGCGCCATTTTACAGAAGATATGCTACCATCTGTAATATGTTATATTCATGGATGTGCTGTTTCTGTAAATGCGGAATAGACTTCTAATCCATTCCAGCGAGTTCTAAACATTTGGTATTAAGTAATGTGAGAAAGCTTATTGAATATCAGTTGAGACTGTGGATTTTATTAAATATAAATTATTATTTTAACAAAATTCTTAGATAAAGAGTGAAATACTTGTGTGTAATATATGAAAACCTCATTTCTATTATATTTTGGTTAAATAAGTAAAAGAATGTATAGCCCATTACTTAAAAGTATTTTAAGGATAAATTTGATAATATTTAAAATAAGTATCAGCCTAAGCTGATATAAATGAGCATAAATATGCCTATTTTAGAGGGCATAGTCACAAACTGAGAACCTAGTTCATTTGGATACTCTGGATACTCTGGAACTCCCTAGCCATTAAAAAGAAGAACCTATGCAACACCATGGAATCTTTTTCCCTCTAAGAAAACTTTTTCCCTCACCTCATCTTCAAAGCTGATGCCTTTAGTTATGCTTCATGAAAAGTATTAAAAGTATTAATAACATCTCATGTCTAAAATGTGTAAGCCCAATGGTTATTCACAATATTATGAATTTGTGTATGTTCTTTAGGTGAGTCCCATTTAACATTTTCCTTGATACTTTTGCCTGGTTCAGACTTGCCACCCTGGAAAAGAAATTGACTGATTTTGATTATTCTTCTGCATTTTGAAGCTGATCTAGTTTCTGCTATTGTCAGAACTTAATACCCTTTTTTTTTTTCTTTCTGTTCTTAAAAGTAAATATTTAAAATTTAAACCCCCCTGATTTTATTCTCCTTAATTTCAGTCAAAAAAGATCCAAGCCCAGCTGAAAGAGCTTCGTTATGGGAAAAAGGATTTGATTTTTAAGGTAAGTTTTATTTCACTATATTTAGCTAAAGTATTAGATTTAATGTAGTATTGAAGTAATGTAGGATTATGATAACTGTCTTTATTACTGTGGTTCTAAGGAATCATTTCCTTCTCAAGATACCCAAAAGACCTCAAAGCACCAAAGAAAGACATAGTACCGTAATGCAATTTCAGAAATATCGTCTATTTTGGTTGGTTTTTTGCAAACCACTCTAACAGGGTCAGTGCTTTTTATTAAATTACTTTTGCAAGGAATAAAAGATTCAAAGCCTCAAAAGTTGTCTTTGTTTTTAAATTGACAAAAGTAGTGGAAAGTATTTAGTTTATGAATATTTACATGCTCGCATAAAACAATGTTCTCGTTTCCTGCTGGTGACCTGTTCCTGTTCTCTTGCCCTGTTCCATAGATTCTCTCATGCATTTCTCATCTTTCTAACTGGACAATATTTTACAGATTATTTTTCTTTTTAATTAGCAGTCCTTCAGGTCAATATCAATTATTGCTCAAAAAAGACGTGGACCTGTTGGAGTGGGTCCAGAAGAGGGCTACAGAAATGATCAGAGGGCTGGAGCACCTCTCCTGTGAGAACAGACTGAGAAAGTTGGGGTTGTTCAGCCTGGAGAAGAGAAGGCTCCAAGGAGACCTTATTTCAACTTTTCAATACCTAAAGGGGGCTTATAAGAAAGATTAGGACAGACTTTTTAATAGGTCCTGTAGTGATAGGACAAGGGCTAATGGTTTTAAACTAGAAGAGGGTAAACTCAGACTAGATATAAAGAAGATATTTTTTATGCTGAGAGTGGTGAAACACCGGCCCAGGTTGCCCAGAGAGGTGACAGATACCCCATCCCTGGAAACATTCAAGGTCAGGTTGGATGGGGCTCTTGGCAACCTGATCTAGTTGAAGATGTCCCTGCTCATTGCAGTGGGGTTGGACTAGATGAACTTAAAGGTCCCTTCCAACCCAAACCATTCTGTGATTCCATGATTGCCAACACCTTAAAGCAAATTTTTGTGTTTGTGATAAGCTTGAGCAATGGAATGTTCCTCAGGTCCCTGGATCCAAATTCCTGCTATATGCTGAAACATCTTTATCAAACTGAACTTTCTAGAAAAAAATCTGTGGTTTATACAATCCAAATGAATAGCCAGTCTAGCTAGTGTATTAAAAAAAAAAAAAAAGAGGGAGGACATGAGGGAGAAATGGGAAAAAAAAGACAGTACAGACATTTTGCTGCATCAAGTCCTTGTTAACACAGAGAGAAGTTAATCCCTGTCAAAGAAGGAAGAGAGGGATTGAGGTTACCTGACTGGAGGCTGCTAATTGAGTAGTGCTTTTATTACTGGCACAAAGGATGAAGATAAGTAGTCATCTTCAAAGTGACTAGAGCTAGAATTTCTTACAAAGTAATTTATCTCAATAAGAGGTTCAAATTGCCTTCTGGAAGTATTTAACTCTCTCTACTGTCTCTCTATTGTATGCATAGTACAGTAAAGATAGAATAACATAGGCCATTTAAAATAGGTAACGTGATTTGTGTGATTTTCTTTGTTTCCTTTTTATCCTGTTTTTTCCATACACAGGTTAATTCCAAGGTTTTCCAGGAACATTAATTTCTGGTCACCATAAGACACAAAGCAAGGGAATAAGTAACAAAAATAGCACAATTTTTCTTGAAATTCAGTTTAGCTATAGTTGCTAGTTTGAACAGAGGAAAAAAAAAAATATAGCTTCTAAACTTGCCTGGGTACAAAAGCTGCTTTTCTTTGGCTGAGGCAGAAGGATTGTTCAGTACTACTATCTACTTGTTGTTTTCATTATGCTAATATGCAGTGACCCCGAAAATGGGTCTGAATTATGCAAGATTGTGTAGTAATGCTTAGCAAGGGAACACTCCTGCTCGCTTTTTAGGGAAATTATTAACTAGTGTAATTAAAAACACTTTGAGAACTTTAGATGGATGATGTTAATGAATTGTGAAGTTGATTCCGAAGTACGGAGAATGGCACATGCAAATATCTGAAACATCTCTTGACTGTGTGCATGTCTGTGTACATGACTGCCTGACTTGCTAATTTGATATATTTATGACTACACATGAAGGATATTTTTTCAGGTTTATTTGTTGGTCTTTTTCCTGACTAAAGGAAATTTGATTTCTGAAGAAAAGGGAAATGCAAACATGCTATCCTCAAAAATAATCATGTGAGATGTGGGAAAGGGTAGTTTAAGTGTGCTGTTTTGTGTGTGTTTCAGGTCTGAAGTAAGAAATACTGAATGGAGTAGAAGCCATTTTGTATAGACTGGAAAGATTTTAAAATACCTGTCTGATCAGAGAGACACTGCTAGGTTTGGGCACGAAGAGGTGGTATTTCATCTCTAGTTGCTTTGAGTCTAGGAACTAAACAGATTTCATGTTATCATTGCTGTTGAGGCTGTTTTGTGAGGCTCTGATTCTTTCTGATAAAAGATCAAAACAGTGGATGCATAGTCTTCTGCCAGCACAGAGCGTGAATGGTGTGCGTGATAATCTCCGGGCTCCTAGTTACTGTCACATTACAGGATTCTACCCTTCCACCACATTCCCACCTGATAAAACCTTACATTTTCTGTTTGCCTTACTGAGGACTTTAGGGAATTCTGTTCTGTGTAGAGCTCGAACGTTGCAAGCTTCTCCCAGCAGTTCACCAGAAGGATGTAAACTTCATATTAGATTTCTAAAGGGCATGAGGGAATGCTTCTGTCTGCACCCATTAAACTCTTGCTTTCTGTGACAGAATTAATTGTGAAGATCTACGTGAAGTACGTAGGGTGGGTTTTTGTTTGCTTTTTGTTCTGCATAATCATCGTCGAGAAACTAGTTCTTAAATTGTGGTAACTGTTGATGTCAATGATTCCATACTGACTAAAGCTGGGGGGATTAAGGGGGAGAGGAAGATGAAGGGGGAGAAAAGAGAGTTTTCTCCTTTATAGTCCAGTGAATTGGTAAATTGTGCCTACTTTTCACAATATGTGACAGCAACTTAATAAGTGGTAGTAAATAAAACATGAGTTCATCCTATTTGGCATGTATTTACTCTTATGTTTTCAAAGTGTTTGGTAATCTAGCTGATTAATTATGTGGCATATGCATATATATCTCTATATATATTTTTCTGTCCCTATGTGTGAAATAATGCCATATGACTGTTAAGCAGTGAGAGTCACAGAAGTTAAGTGATGCGCTCAAGGCTATGGAGGTTGTCAGTGCCACTACTGAGATTAGATTTTGAGCTCCTGTCTCTTTGTCAGAGTTCAGTCCCTTACATTGTGCAGTCTAGTATCCTTAAAGAGCTGGCAAAAGGTGACATTTGCTTTGTATTAAAATGAGAAAAATAAGGAATCTTTAATAAAAATTTTTGCTTAAGCTTCCTAATTTTATAGCTGCCTTTGTAAGAAGGTACTTACTAGTTCTGAATGAGTCTATTTTTAATTACAATAATTTAATTATGGTCCTAAAACTCTGATTCAGTGAAGTACTCTTAAGTTCAAATGCTTTGTTAAATTAAGTGCTACGTTTATTTCGGGCATTCATACCCACTTGTTTTCAAATTACTCCTTCTTCATTAACTGAGTTCCCATCATTTGTCTATACTGTCCTAGAAGAAGTCACATGTTTTAGTAAATTAAAAAAGAATTTAAAATAATCTGGCTTTTTATTCATGAAGTGCAGACGTATGTTTGAGTCTGAAGAAATATGAGATGAAGAAAAATAAACCCAGCAAGAACTTTCACTATGTTTTTACAAGTATCTTGTATTTTTGAAATTATTGTTCTTTTAAATATAAAAGTTGAGAATGGTTCACTCTTATGGCTTGAGTATATCTTTGTTTAGCATTTTTATGATTAATTTCTAAGGATTCTGCTTCAGAGTTGAGGAATTATGAATTTAATCTATTGCTTTATCTATTTCCCTATTGTCATTTAAATTCTGAGACGAAATATTTTGATAGACAGCCCTAAAAAACTTGAATGTGAGCAACAGCTAGCTAACCTTATCCTACTAATGCTCTTAATCTTTGTTCCATAGCAGAATTTAAATTTAAATAAGCAAATAAATAGCATCTGCCTTGCAACAAACTAGGTAATTGCTAATAAGTATTCTGCTTGTGGTTATCATGAGCAGGATGGTTTATAATTACGCACCTTCCTCTGAAGAGCAAACCATGTTTGCTCCAGTTGGGTACACAGTTGGGGCCAGTTCCTGAAGCAGAGCTGTCAAGGTGGCTATTTACACGGGTGAAGTGCTTGCCTGTGGCCCTGGGAGACTTTTTCACATGTTTAGAGCCACCAGGTGCTTGCTTATAGGAATCTTACTCCCAAAGACTGACAACCTCTGCTGCTCCTCACAGCAGTCTAGCTTGTTTCTGTGGCGGTATTCTTGAACCCACGTGTTTCTGTGAACTGCAGTATCACAAATTAAGACCAGGATTGTTGCTTGCCTTCAGTTCTCTTTTATGGTCCTAAATAGTGCTTCAGGTGTTGAGCGGTCAGTACCTCGAAAAAACTATTCCATACCACACCAATATCTCCAATTTAGGCTTGTCTTATAACCACTTACACAGGCTTACATGAGAAAGGTTACAAATAATGGGATTTTTTTTCTCTCCAAGCCTTGTTTCAAGAAAGTATTTTTGTCTGGAAAACACCTGAATTGACTTTATTTATAAGGGGCAAAGGACTTACCTAACTAGACCCATAAAGGTCTGACTTTTATAGTCAAAACCATTTTCCAAATTCCTTGAAACAGAGTGCTACACCAATCAATTAATTATTAGGATGTGTGAAAGTCATTTTATACCATGCACTTGATACGGTAAACAGAGTCAAAGAAAAGCAAAACGATGTGAAATTGTTTTCACATCATACTGACTGGGTATGGTGAATATTTATACCATTCCTCCCTCTGAAGTAAAATTGATGCAACCATATGTGTTTTGCTCCTTATTAGAACTAGTTAATTACATGCCACGGTAAAGCTATTTTCCAGAGTTGCAAAGTATTTATTTCTGTAATGCAGAATATGTGATTCTGCATTCCCTACAGAGAAAGAGGTGAAATGATTAAAGAAAAGCAAACAAACAAAAGCCCCCGCAAAACCACCAAAGACCCAATTTAGCAGAGAACTTTTGCTAAACATTAAAATATAAATTACCCTGTTGCCTGGGCTTGAAATAATTGATTACATAATTTTAAATCTCTGATAACCTTTTACAAAAGTGTGCTTGCACATGTGTGAAGATGCAAATGTTTTGGGTTTTCCAATACAATTCTTCTAACCGTTTGTATGCAGTTGGTGGTCTGGCTTGACCCAAATCCAGCCGTTTCATAAGTGTACAATCACTTCACCCATGATTTGCACCTGCTTGTATTAAAATCTTTATCATCTACAAAGATCAGCTGACCCTTGTATGTTTGAAAAATGAGTCCATTTAACACATTTTAAAGAGTTCTTCATTTTGTTCAAAGTACCATAAAATACCTGCAGAGAGCTTTCCTAAAAAGCAGCATTGTTTTCCTTAAACAGTATTTATATATGGATTTTTATTTTTTTTTTAGCACAAAAAGAATGCTCTTATCTTTGTTGTTGTTTTTATATTGCCCTGTAATGCTAAATGTAACTTCTGTTGCTCAGTGTTAAAAGGAGATGATAAGAGAAAACCAAGGATGGTTTCCTATGGGCCTGTCATATCAACTTCCCTGAGAGAATACGGCAACTCATCTCTCTTTCAGACAGGATTTCTAGCCCATAGTGTGTTTATTCATCCAATGTGTTTCCTCAGCATCTGGATCTTCTGCCGCCTCCCTTGGGAAATTTAGCAATGCTCCTTAGGAAAAGCAAGACAACAAAAAAAAGCTGTTATAAAGTATCAGTTATTAACATAAATGTAATGCAGAATATTAGCAGGTTTTTTTTTTTTGCAGAGATCTTCAACCAGTGACTTTATTAGGCATAAGAAGTTCTATAAGCTACAGGCTGACTTCATGTTGCATAACAACTGCACAGAGTCTGGAAGAGGAGACTTGCTGGTTATTATACATTTAATGTAAAGCATTTTTAAGGATACTATTTTCAGAGGATAATTATCAAAGACTTCAGATAGGAAAATTTCTCTAAAAAGTTTCCCTGGACTTTGCCAGAAATGGCACAATGAATGAAAGTAGCAAAATGAACCTCCTTTTATCTATATTTTTATTTATTTTATGATGTTTTCTATTTTATAAACATAATCTCATTTGTCTACTGTGGCTTCTATATTATTCTTTGATGATTTTATTAGAAAAAAAGAGGTTCTTTTTCTTTGGATTCAGTTTATTTTTTCTATAAGCTTTTGCTTTTCTTACAAAGAGTGAAGATGAAATGAAAAGTGCCCACAATACAAGTAGAGTCTGACAGATGATGAAAAGTCTGAAAATATTCTTATGGACTTTTCCTTTCAAATACATAAATAAGAAAGGTTACTTCCTGTTTACTGAGGTAAAAAAATGTTATACATATGTGGCAATCTGGTTTGGTTTTGGCAAAAGCTATTTTCTAAGGAAAATAGAAACGCGGCCTGCATGGATCCACAAGGAGTTCCTGGACAAATTCAAACAAAAAAAGGAAGCCTGGGAGGAATATAGAGAAAATGTACAAGTAGCCAGGGATCAGGTTAGGAAAGCTAAAGTCCACATAGAGTTAAATCTGGCCAGGGATGTCAAGGGCAACAAGAAAAACTTCTATAGGTATGTCAGTGATAAAAGGAAGACTAAGGGAAATGGAGGCCCTCTCTGGAAGGAAACAGGAAACCTGGTCACCTGGGATGTGGACAAAGCTGAGGTACTTAATGACGTTTTTGCCTCAGTCTTCACTGGGAACCACCTACGTCGCAGAAGGCACAGGCAGGAACTGGTAGAATGACATACTACCCAGTGATGGGGTTTGAGACCATCTGAGGAACCCGAAGGTACACAAAAAAACCATGGGACCTGATGAGATTTATCTGCAAGTCCTGAAGGAATTGGCAGATGAAGTTGCCAAACCTCTATCCATCATATATGAGAAGTCGTGGAAGTCTGGCAGAGTTCCCGCTGGCTGGAAAAGGGGAAACATAATACCCATTTTTAATAAGGGGAAAAAGGGAGAGCCAAGGACTACAGGCCTGTAATTCTCACCTCTGTGCCTGGCAAGACCATGGAGCAGATACTTCTGGAAACTATACCAAGGCACATGGAAAATAAGGTGATCGGTGACAGCCAGCATGGCTTCATTAAAGGCAAATTGTGCCTGATAAATTTGGTGGCCTTCTACAATGATGTTACGGCATTGGTAGACAAGGGAAGAGCAACAGACATGATCTACCTGGGCTTGTGCAGAGAATTTGACACTGTCCCTCAAATGGACACTGAGTCCGGCTGGGCATTTCATTCATGCTGAGCAGAGCAAAAGGATTTTTGTCATCTGTATCCAAGTGTTCTTTGCCTTTTCTACAAAAAAAATGACATATTCAGTGGTGATATCATCTTGAGTCATTCATCCCCTGCTGTTCTCTATAGTATATTTGTTTTATTGATTATTCTTGTCTGTATTTAGCATCTTATATTTGTCTTTGGTGAATGTCATCCTATTTTTTCCAGTTTGTCAGGATAAATTTAGATATATCCCTTCTTCTATGACACACAGAGTTCTGGTTTGATGTCACCAGAATGTTTAATGAGTATATGTCTGGTTCACTATTTAGTTCATGAATGATACATATACCTAATAAAACTCTGTCACCTAGAGAAGGTAGTCTGATTATTCTTTTCAGTACTTATCCAAAAGGTGGATATTGTACTAATGGATATAAAAGTCTTGACCTCTTCAACTTCTCTCTTTCTGAAGATGGGTATCAGACATTTTCTTTTCCAGTCTTCAGGTTTTTCATCCACTCTGCTGAGTCTATAAGGAACTGAGATTGTAGAACCTAAACCACTTCCTAAAGTAATAAAAGTGAAGATGCATAAACATAAGTAATAGAAAGCAATCAGGTGAAAACTCCTATCAATCTGTAATTGGACAGAGTGGTATTAGAGAGAAAATTGATCTTTTGTCTAAAAATTTAGAACTACATCTTAAATAAGAGGTCTGTGTACCATAGCATTTAAATTTGGCTCAAAAAGGGGTGGAGGTGGTAGTGAAAATAAATTGTTCATCACCCCCCTCGCCCCCACCCCCCCCACC
>JAOXNO010000041.1:62497718-62525910 GCA_028565335.1 Limnodromus scolopaceus | reverse complement strand
AGAGGATGGGGCCGGTCTTTTTTCAGTGGTGCCCAGTGACAGGACAAGAGGAAATGGGCACAAACTTGAACATAAGAGGTTCCACCTAAACACGAGGAGGAACTTCTTTACTTTGAGGGTGGCAGAGCACTGGAACAGGCTGCCCAGGGGGATGGTGGAGCCTCCTTCTCTGGAGGCATTCAAAACCCACCTGGACAAGTTCCTGTGCAACCTGCTGTGGGTGGACCTGATTTGGCAGGGGGTATGGACTGCATCTTCAGAGGTCCCTTCCAAGCCCGTGTGATTCTGTGATTCTGTCAGATGATCAAAAATACACAACTGATGCAGGTGTCAAAACAACAGTCTGTCTGCAGTAGGGAGGAGTCATCATGAGAAACATCAGCAGAGAAGTGATGTGATAAGACCTGCAGTTCTGGAGGGCTGTTTAAGATGGGCTGGCAGTGGGTATGTGGATGGCAAAAAAGCAGGAGGCTGAAGTGGTGGACACTGATCATTGGCAGAACATAGAGCGGAGCTGTAGCAGCCAAGCAGACATTCTTTCTATGTATGCCCAAGTCTTACCGCTTCTCCAGAGCAAGGAAGCTAGTGGAAAAATAAGCCTCAGATTGAGATAGAAGAGCAAAAAATTCCTCCACAGGGGTAGAGTTTCATGTGGAACCCACAGGGGGTTCTAGTGACGCTCATCCTCTAACGCAAGCCCACCTGAATACAAATAAGCAGTTTTGTTCAGACTTTACAGTACTGTAAAATCAGTGATTTCAAAACTAGCACTTTGTAGTAATGATCATTTTCAGCCTGACTGATGTGTGGGTTTTGTTTTTGTGGTTTTGACTTTGTTTTTTATCTAGGCTGACTGTTCTTTGGAGATGGTATGATGAGACAAGTGAATAACCCTTTAATTAAAGTTGGTAGAATGAAATAAATCTCGGGAGTATGACTTAGACATGCGCGACTCATATGAGACCTTTTCTGGATGTCTAGCTCACTACTGAAGAACGTGAGGACTTCTTTAAGCCTCCAGTCTTTGGAGCAGTTACTCCTGTGCCTAGAACTAAGCAGGCTTGTCCCCATCAGTTGAAGTCTGTGCTCGAAATTAACTGTGTGCTTAACTGTTCGATGGGCTTGTGGTCTCAACTGTCTACTTGGTGCCTATGCGGTGGTTTGGCAAAGTCCATCGTGAGCATGTGATCAAACCCTTGGGAAGCATGGCTTTTCGTCACTTAATGACTCTCAGCCAAACCAGCGACGTTCTGATACCGGATTACTTCGTGGTGGCCACAGCAATGCTTTCCTTCCCGCATGCCATTCAGTGTGTGCACTTTCCCTCAGTGGTACCACTTCATGTGAAGGTTTTCAAACGTTGGACCTGGTGTCTTTCTGTACTGCTGAATGGGTGCCATCTTTTTTTTGAAATGACAAAGATTTTTTTTTTTTTTTTAAACTGTCAGCTTGTCTTTTTTTCCTCTCTGTGATATCTCACCCAATGCTGCTTGTTAGATGCTGCCTGTATTTTCTAAAAACAGTTTCATAAAAAAAAAAAATCAGTATTTGTTATCTCCCTCCAGTACTCTATTAAAAAAAAAAGGTTTCCACTACCTCTGAATGGAACAGCACCTTTGAACGGTTGCCTGTTCACTGATAAAGCAGAGTTAAAATAACTGAAGTTAAAATAACTTAGGAGTTCTAACCCTCTTAGGCAGTCAGAGAATGTATGTTCTGTCTCCATTTGTTGGCATGCTCTTGTCCAGTATGGATAAAGAAAAATAAATTGAACATCTCTTGTATTTTCTTAATTGTTAGCCGCTTGGAAAATTATGGGTCAGGTAAATTGATAACCCTGTAAGTATTATTCAGTCCACGGTTCTACTGTTACCTTTCATTAAACTGCTTTAAATGCATGATGACTCAGGCTGGCCGGTTCCACTGCTCCATTTTTCCATTGTCAAAAGTACAGAAGTTTTGGGCTCGTCAGGGCTGCATGGCTTAATTTCATTTGTGTGGCTAAACTGTTTGGATCTCCATACTCCCAAGACTGAGCAATGCAAACTTCATTCATGGAAAAGCAAACAGCTTGTGTCAGTTAGGGCATCACTTGCCAGCTCATCAACATTCACTAATTGTATCTCTTGCTTTTCACAGCTCCTCATGTTAGATACACCAATTGGACACTCAGTGTGCATACATATATGTTGGGTTTTGTTTTTAAAATATTTTTTTTTTTTGTATATGGCACTGTATTCTGCGAATGTGTCAAGGCACAGTATTTGAGAATCTATACATGCTTTAAAGTGAATAGCAGAATTATTGTACTAAGAATTGCTTGCTCGCTGTTTAAGCACTGGTTTCTAAGGGCTTTGATTCACGAGCTAAAATGACTAAGAAGGTTGCTGCTCCTAGTGTACAGGCAGGGCTGGGTAAGCTGGCACTCTTTGTGGAATAGCTGCATCTTAGAGTGCAGGGATTTAAGGGAAACCATCCCAGATTTTGTTGTGTCAAGAGAACGTCGGGCTATAACTTTGCACTGTAAATAGTTTGTGAATCAGAAGCCTTGAGCACGGGCTTTCTGCCATTAACATGTATTTATGACACAAAGGAAGGTGAGTGGGTTATAAATGCTCCCACTTCTTTGTTTTATTTTCTCAGTCACAGTTGCATCCTTTTAAAAATGTCTTCTTTCCGTGGTAAATAGTGTAGGGTAAATCAGCCCAATTTTTACTTTGATTAGTGGGAAAGCTTTTGGGGTATTCGCCTGCAATCTCAAACTTGGGTCTGGACTGAATTGTGGATTTTGCAAAGACAGAACTGACAGTTATTTACAGCACACAAGTAACTTCAGCTCAGATCGGGGGACTCCTGACCAAAGTGTAGTGACATATTGGCTGTATTGGGACAGAACCTTCTTACACGTGTATGATTATAGAAGTCCTCTAATTTTTGAATTAAGATCTTTCAGTAGTTTTGCTGTCTGTAGTTAGGTTCTAAGCCCACTTAACTTGAAAGCTTCAAAAGGTGTTGGGATATTTTGCCTCTAATAAGTAAGGGAAGAAATGTATTCTTTTTTCCTCTTCTCATTGGTGAGTTTTGGAACTGGCAAAGGAGCATCAGTACTTTTTGAAGCTCTGTATGATAAGCAAACAGAGGTAAGTTTCCTTTGTGAGGAGGAACAGAGTTACTTGCAGCAGCTTTCAAGTTGCTAAAACTAATAATCTCGGTGTTTATAGGAATAGTAATTGCCATCTGGAACAAAAAGGTGGAATGTGGGGTTTTTAATCAAATGTAGAGGGTTTCTTTTTTACTGAAAATATGTACCTTTGATGCAAAATATAGATATTTTGAGGGTAAAACTCAAAAACCCCATCTTAAGCATCCGAAAATTACCTTGGGAATACAGATACTTATGTTTGCATAAACTAGTAGCGACTGGTAGATTAAATTGGCCAGTCCATATGGGAATCATCTTGAATTAGATGCTTCTAATAAAACTAGGCATCAAAGATATTACTCATAAAGTCTTCTACTTTTTGTGAACTCTTCGTTACTCTTTGCAGACTCAGTAAATGTCGGGAGTTGATTGGTGTATTTAGCATCATTTTGCCTTGCCTAAAGCCCTATTGCACTTGCTTGTGTCTAAAGTTACCGTGAGGAAAGGAAGAATTAGTATGTAAAACACAGAGCTAGAAAAAGTTGAAAGTTAAAGCTAGTATTTTTTGGGAGGGTTGTCTGCAAAGTGCCATCTGTGTGGTTACTGATCCCTTCCTGGCCTGGAAGGCTCTAGGAGGTAGCGACAACCTGAGCTATTTGTAAAGATATACGTTATTTGCAGATACAGCTGTTCAAGAAACTGCTCCAACAGACCCGCTTCAGGTCAGACTTTTTTTAAGGTGACACTCATTTGCAGCCTGTACCTCTGGGTGAAGCGTCTGGCAGGCACCGTAACTTGAATGCGCTATGACATATTACGTGACCCGTACTGCATGCCTTTGTTTATGCTGTTGTACTGCAACAAAACCAGACTTTTTTCTCTTTTTTTTTTTTTTTTTTCTTTTTTGTTATATGCAGAAATTCTCTCTGGTCTGAATTACTATAAAAAAAATCTATGTCAGTAGATGTCTCTTTATCTGTCTCTGGATGTCTCTTTACTTGAAATCAGACTAGTCTTTTCTTTTTACTTTTTGTATTTATGCCTGGAAAAATTTAAATATGGGCGTTTTGTGTAATGTAATTCACAGTAAAGGTAAGTACATTCATTTAAGTGAGTTAGAAAAGTATACTTCACTGACAGTAATTGCTCAGTGCAGCCTTTCAGAGAATGAAAAAATTATTTATCTCACTGTTTCCTCTGTAAGACCTGATTCTACAAGAATGCCTAAGAGAAACTTAATATTTTTAAGTTTTTCTAGGCTATGCTTTTTAAAGATACTTTACTCCTTATGAGCATTGGGCTTGTGTAGTCATACTGGTATTTTGTCCTTTTTCTTTGTCCACTTTAATTGAACTGAGCTCCTGAAAAACTTACAAATTAAAACAGCAGTGAATCTATTGCAATATGAATTAGCCTTGATAGAAATTTTTTTTCAGAAAAATACGATTATGCTGCAGTTTTGGGATAAATGTCACTACTTTCTATTGAGTGGTTCATCAAAAATGCATTTTTACTGCCAGGATTTTATTCTCACTTGACGTCAATTGAATCTATATCATTGGCCTATTGGGTTAGTAATCTGTGAAATAAAGTGAATCTACATGAAAGTTACAGAAAAAATTAGTCCATCAAAATATAACAGTATTACCAACAATAAGAGTAAAGCTTGGCAAATGCTGGATTCCAAAAGACTTTATGAATACGTATGAATACATGTGAGCCTGTCCTTCGGAAGAATAACTTTTCACCATAAACTGAAAATGTTTTACTTGATGGGAGCAATGCTATGACAATATGTTAAATTAAGTAATTCTTTCTAATGGAAGACAGCAATTAAAGAAATTAAACACTTTTCCTCCAACTTGATTCTTGAGATGGCTGCAGTTTCATTGAGTACTACGTATTATACAGCACCAGACATTCACCTGCAAGGAAAGAGGCAGCAGTCACCTGTAACCACCATTGCCTGCTGCTTATCAACTACCCGGATTTTCAGATGCCTACATAGTGTGTGTGTGGAAGAAAACCAAACATCCTAAAATTCACGGTTTTAGCTCTGGTATTTCACCGATTTAAGCTGTAACACAGATGGTTCACAGAACGGAGAAGTTGCCTAGTTGTCTGGCCCACACCATGCAGCAATCCATCATCTTCCATGTGATTCTAATCCTTTAGCAATGCATATCATCAGAGATGATATCTTGGCCTCTCATTTATCGTGTAAATGTTATTTTGCATAATTTCCTTTTTAATGGCAATTCAAATTATTTAATTATATATACTGTTTTTTCAAATCTTGGTTCTCATTAATTGAAAACGTATATCTTTGTATAACTGTACTGTAAAAATAGTTTAATAAGTAGCAATAATTAAAACGTTAATGATGAGAGAAAATACTTGGTCTAGTTCTAGTATCGAACGAAAGCTGTCTCTGTGTCAGATAAAGCCAAGCTTAATGTTCAGTCTTTCAAACATTGACTGGGACTGTGCTTATTGTGAGTGATATTGTGTACTATATTTAGTAACAGATGCAAAAGTTAATGAACTCTAGAAAAATTCTGGTATGTTAGTAAGTTTTTTTTCTCTAAAAAGCCAGTGATAGGTGGAGTTAAATTTTGCAAATTCCATGAAATTGAAGGATTCTTTCCATATTGGATGCTTTGTTGCCAGATAGAGGAACCAAACCAGTGATCTGATCTGTGTCTTGTGCGTGGGATGGTGACTGGAATCAGGTGTAAGAAATGTGATGCAGTGCAAATTAGGGTCTGCAATCACAAGAGATTTCCTGTCATCTGAGCAAGCAGTTGGCTTCTGCTTTGAAGAAAAACTGCCTAATCACACATGGTTTTGACTAATGAAACTGTGGCTGCTGTGATAAATCTGCAGATAAATACCTAATCCTGTTTTAAAATGTGACTAAGTATCTCTTTACATGAGCAGGGAACTGAAAATGCCAGGCTTTTGTCTTTTATCAACCCATGCCTAATACTAATAGTCGTTTGATGCCTAATGATAATGAACACCACTTGAGGTATCTGCTGAGGACTATGGGCTTGTTTAAGCTAATACACATCAGCCGAGGTATGTGCTGCAAGTGCTCTCCTCACCCCAACGCAGAGACCAAGTTAACCATGTTTTATGAGGTTTACACTAAAGGAGCATTTCCACATTTGTGTGGCTATGCATTAAGCTGTGCTACAGTCAGCAGAGTGGATGTGATCATGAAAAGTCTGGCAGGAAAATAGCATCTGGCTGGGGATGAACTTTCAGAAACCTGGTGAGCATGGGGTGGTGCTGAGGGAAAGGGTGCTTGCAAATGTTTGGTCAAAATTAAAGTGTGTTGCTCTTTAGCTGAGAAAGGAGAACTTGAGCCAATTATTCTGTACACACAAAATGTGCGTTACCTAATCAGAATTTCAGAGAGAAAGGATAACTGATTAGTCCAGTGTCTTTTCTCTGTGGTTCCCATCATAAACGGGGGACAACTGTGTGCAGTTTTTGCAAATACAACAGTAAAAGAAAACTGTGCCTTCTTCCTTTTGGTTGCATTGTAATGCATTATTAATGACAGGGCAGAGAACTGCAGGGATCTGGGAGCTCCTACTTCCCCAAAATGGAAAGGTTTTGCAGAGGCTGTATTCCTCTAAAGCGAGCAGTCTGTCTGAGTGTATCGAGCTCCTAGGAAAGAGAAATTCATTGTCTTTGTTTACTGAGGCTTTAAAAGCATCTCCTGAACCCCTGCACTCAATACGTTGAATATATGTTGTAAAAAGCCAGATCTCTTCCTGAAGGACTATGTGGGAAAATAATGTTACATCATATAAAAAGCCAACAGTCTTTCCGCACAGGTTGCCGGCTGCTGCCTGACCCTGACTTCAAACACAAATCTCCCCAAATGCCTTCTCGCTATGTAGTTGCATATCTAGCTATTCTTGTGAATTTTCCTTTCATATCTCCAGGGAAGGAGATGGAGAAACAAATCTGGACTTAACCCCTTGTTGTACCAGCAGAGAGTAGCATTTGTAAGGTGTCTACATGCATGAGTGCTTTCTAATTTCTCTGTTTATGCCAAGTTATGTTAATGTTAGCATCTCAGTCTTTAAAACTACAACATAGTGCTTCATATTACAGACAGAAGTCAGGTAAATGAACAAGATAATAAAAACTGTCTGAATACTTTGAATTTTCCAAAAGGATACTATGGCATGATTCTAAATACTTTACAGTATGGAATATGATCTTTAAGGCCCCTTCCGACTCAAACCATTCTACGAGTCTATGAATTACTTTTGCTACTCACATTGAAATGAAAGAGTGAACGTGGATTCACATAAATGGAGCCAATTTGAGTCCAGTTCCCACATAAAGATACACTTTTTCTCAGAAAAAAATTAAATCCCTTGAGGCCTGGTCTTTTTTGCAAGCGATTCTGACCCAAATCATGTATATTACATGTAAAATTTATATCTTTTCCTCACTCGCAGACACTGTATGAAAAATTATGGGGGAAAAATGCCTTGTAGATTGCATCAGCTTTTTCTTCTTTATTCCCACAGGCACAACAGCTAACGGATCTGGAGCAAAAACTAGCAGTTGCAAAAGATGAATTGGAAAAGGCAGCCCTTGACAAAGTAAGAGGTGTAATGTAACGTAAGCATGTTTATCTCTGTCACCTGTGAACGTTTCATTGTAATTTGACAAAAAACAAATGAAAATCTTACGAAGATGTAGATGTTTACTTAATTGCATGTAGCTGGGTGCAATGCTACTGAAGTCGGTGGAACTAATTATGATGCATGAAGCTAAGTACGGCTGCAAAGTTATTTAAGAGGAGGGCAGTCAAATTAGAAAGAAACATCTCAAAAACCCACAGAAATCTAGGTGCTACAATTCTTTATGTGCAAAAGTACATCAGTGTGAACTTGCCTGTTACTGATAGGATTTTTATCTGAGGCTTAGTCATAGTTCCAGGTAGGATACAGTAGGGAAATGGGTCAGTCTCCTGTTAGGGTGGGACTGATGTGACTCTGCTGTGGTCAGAGGTGGCCGCCCAGGATAGGGAGGCAGTGGGGAATCTCAGGAAGGGGACAAAGCAGGACACGTTCACTCCTGACAACTGTGCAGCAGGGGAACTTTATTCTAAATTTAGGGTAGCTGGGAAGAAAATATCATGCAATAGGAAAGCAGTTTATCAGAAAGGAAAAAAACTTCAATACATTATTAAAGGGAACTCTTTTTGTTTGCTTTCTAGTATTTACAGGTTCCATTAGAGATTTTTAAAAAAGTATACCCCTTAAGCTAAAAGCATTTTTCTTTAATCTTCAATATTGCAATCACTGAAATCATCCTCTTGAGTGAGGATTTGCATCCAGCATTGCAAAATATAAGCAATGCTCACAATAACATTGTCCAAACCGGTGTCGCATCTGGTGATATATCGTGTTTCTTGTCAGTACACTGAACTGAACTGTTCCAAGTATTAATTTAAAAATTAAGCATGTTGTTTCTTTGCTCGTATGACATTCACAGGCATGGTCTCTCCCTAGTGCCAATTCACTGTCTGTGGCAATGGCAAGAGAGTAATGCTTGCTGTAAATACCTTCTAAATGCAGTTATTCATTATAATGCAGAGAGTTGTGAAGGAGACAGCAAAGAACATTTTGACATCAGGAACTTTTAATGAGAATGCTATTAAGGGATTCTGTCTGCAAATTAAAAGGGGATTTGCAGCACACCCAACTGACTTCTCTGACCTTCTGTTTCTTTGCTATTAAATATTATAGAATTTTGATTTAGGGCTCAGTTACGATTTCCTAGGCTTACCGGAAGCCCGGTGTCCTCTTCTTGCAAATTATCATTGAAAGAGTCTTTGGATGGTGTTATTGCTTACATTTTGCAAAAGTCCAGTGGAAAAGGCAAGCAGGAGTTAAAAAGGCAGCACAGAGGAAGGAAAAAGACACAGTTCATGCCAGTGAGAATTGTTTTATGAGACTAGAAATGTCTGTGTTTGACTAGTTCTAACTGCAGCGTAGTAAGACCATTTAAGTTGCAGGTACCTTTTCCCCCTGGTTAAGAGCTTTTATGTACGAACTATGAACTTAAAAGAGTTAGAGACAGCTGATGGCTCATCCATATGAAATCCTGGCCTTGACTGTTTTGACAATGTTAGCACACTTAGTTTCAGCTGAAGAAATGGAAGCAATATGTAAAGCAATGCACATTTTTGCCACATGAGCTGTATTTGAAATGAATAATTGAGTGATCGAATTTCAGACTGTGCCTATAAATAGGCATTAAATTATATTTTTCTTCTGGGAGGCTGTCAGACTTATCTATTAAATATTAGTTTGTGCTGACAGTGAACTTGGTGTCTCTCATAAGTCTATTTACACTACAGAGCTTTTCTAGTTTCCATGATGGATCCTTGGAAGACTGACAGAATTTTGCATTACCATAGCCCAGATTATTCTATATTGAATACAACCACATGACAAGGGTATAAACAGATCTGGGAAACCTGAAGACACGTGTCTCACGTTGGCAGTATTTTAACTACTAAGCAGCCTGTTTGGACCCTAACCACATCTATGCAAGGTTATTCAGAACTTTGTCAAACAATGTCCTTGGTTCCAATAGTGTTTCCTTATGTCATACTCTTGTGCTGCCCATTTATAGATCTCCTGTCAGCAAAGTCAAAATTGAATTTTGCTACCCATAGGATGAAATCAAAATATTCTGCTTTTACTTTTGGAATGGCACAATGGCTGGCCATAAGCAAGGTAGAACAAGCACTGGATGGCAGGGGCAGGAGATTAGAGTAAATTAGAAGGAATTCTGCACAGGAGGCGTGTTGTTTCAATCAGTGTGATTTCAGGGAGTGCTTGGGTCATATAGTGCTATAATGGTTGAATCCATATCTTCAAGCAAAATTAGACAGTCTGCTCCCTCTGCCGGTTCGGTGTCTGAGCTTATTTTGACTATGTCAAATGGTGATTTATGCTCTGTGTGCAGGCACTGCTTGCAAAGGTAGGGGAAAAGACGTATTACATGAAAAGAAGTATGCTAAGATCTTCTGTTGTCAATTATAAATTAAAAGATCTTGGAGTCAGATGGATAAAATAATTCTTTCCCCCTTTTACATTGCCATTAGGTCAGAGACATATTTGTCTGACTCAGGGTTCATACATTTTAATAAGTAGTTATTGATACAAAGTGCTGTCCTCTTTGATGATAATCTAGCATTCCTCCTCACTGCACACATCTTAAGGGAAAGACATTCAATTTTGTCTGTTTGCAAACAAACTAAACTCCATTCTACCTCCCATTTCTTTGTTTTTCCTTATTGTGCTGCACATTAGTGGTCTTTTTTATGATTGTCTTTGATCCTACCATTGAAAGGTACCCTACTAACTGTTTTTGTTTATTTTTAAAGAAACATTCAGATAAACTTTCCCTGAAATGGAATGAGGGAATGTATCTGAAGTTAAATACGGAATATTTGTCAGATTCTAAAAAATACTTTTTCAGCAAATAAACTAAAATAAGGTGGTGTATGCTGAATGCCATTTTTTGCGATTCATATAACTGTGAAATATTTTTATATTTGGTATGTAATATTTCACATACATAGTATGTAGTGTGTAATATGTTGAATATACATGTATGCTCTGTCAACTTTTGCCATAGTATACCTCACAATCCTTGATTTATGTATCTTCAAAAAAAAATATCTTTGAAAGTCAAAATGTGCTGATGTACCCTGGAGTTACAGGCATATTCTTAATGTAAAGAATTAAGGGCAAGATATTTATTTTAAGGCCAAATGCTGCCAAACTTGACCTGACCTGAGCATAAGGAAGTTACCTCAATATCTAACATTTCACTCTAAGTGACTTGCTGTGATGGAGCAGGGGTTTAAAATGAGATTTCCTCAGTGTTGTAATTATTTCACTGTTCTTACTGTCTCAGCTTATTTCATTGACAGAGGGCTATTTTCATTAATACATCTATCTGTATTTCTGTGAGTAAAATAGCAGTGTTCTATGTAATGTGACTTTTGAGCACTTCATCACTTAAAGGTTTTAGTTTGGCTGCTTGATGGACAGTAGTAATGGATCTGGACAATGATATTCTTAACAGTAGAGAAGACCTATGGTTTATCTACTATACACTGCAGCAGCATAATATGCACATGAGGGAAAGTAGCCTTTGTTGAATTAAAATCAATCTTTATAACCTGTGGATAAATACCAATTATTCTCAACATTATAAACAAAATTCCATGCAAAGTCAGCATCTTTGCAATACTAGCGAACATTTACTTCTCTCTAACTATTATATGTAAAAGTCTGGACACTGTAGGATGTTTGCTGGATTGTATTTTTGCTTCTTTTCAGATAAAATAGTATTTAATAGTTATTTGCAATAATCAACGTGGATAAAATTGCATGGAGGAAAGTGAAGAGTGCAATGACTTTCTAGGCAGTTTGGTGTGTAATGCACAGTAACCTAATCATATTAAAAAACCTGCTTTAAACAGCCTCAATTTCTTCTGTTAATAAGAAAAAGCAGCAGCTGCTCAGATATGTTTGCTTTAATGCAGAGAGAGAAAGCAAGCAATTCTGTTTATAATAATGCACCTTAGAGAAGTGATGATTTCTTATTTTCCCCAGGAGTCACAGCTGAAAGCTCTGAAGGAGACGGTGCAGCTTTGCCTGTCTTCCGTTCTGCACAATCAGCCTCCCGCCATGAAGCTAATCCCTTCAAAACCAGCTGAGAAGCTGACATCCCCGCTCACAAAGGGCTCAAAAGTTGCATTTCAAGTGACAAGCACCAAGGTATGGTTTCTCTCTCTCTCTCTCTTTTTTTTTTTTTTTAAACATCTTTGAAAGTTTGTCCTGTAAGAGCACCAAACTGGAACTAAGGAGGATTTGAAATTCATTGAAAGATTAGGATGAATTTTGAGGATAATTCTAAGACTGTTTCTGATGTCAATAAACTTTTTTTTTTTAAAGCTGAGAAGCAGCTACTATTTTTGCTGAGGAACAAAATTCTATCTGTCACTTGCTAAATGGACCATGTCTGCATACCAAACCTACAAGGAAGATGGATTTGCATCTAAAATAAGTGAAGATGCTAATTTATAAAATTATTTACCTGTGAGGCACTGATAATGAGTTTGTGGTAATGTAGCACTAAACAGTAAGACACTTTTTCCTTATTATGTTTTTTTTTAGTGAAAAAGACTGATATAAAAACATAAAATAGTCTGTGGCACCCAAATCAAACTTGCCAAAAAGGATCTATGTTATCAATGATAGGCCATAGGGAGTATGCAGTTTAGGAGAAAGCATGAGAAAAAGATTTGATGAAAAGTGTTTTAATTGAGTAGATTCAAGAATTTTAATGCAGTCAAGATTTAAAGTGATTAACAACCATCCTGATTATTTTCATCTCCAAGGTTGCATTTTGCTCATGTATTCAACTGATTCAATAGATCTAGAAGAAATCTGTCATTTCAATTATAAAAGAAGTTTTACAGAAGAATGACCAAAGGATACTTTAATATCCTCTCTAAATTCCAAAACTCTTTCCTGAAATATAAATAGCAATTGCTAATTCATAGCCAATTTGTAATTCTTGTACAGCAGCTGTTGATATTCACCATTAGTACAGAGACTGAAGCCAAAAATTAGTAATCTTTCTGTATGTAATTAAAATTGAAATATAATTTCAGAAAGCAGAATAAAATTATAAAACTGGATCTCACATTGCTACTCTTGCAATAATGATTGTCAGTTCCTTAATAACTGTTTTATAGGAAGAAACCTTCAATCCCAAAAATTATTACCTCTGGAAACAAAACACTATTAATTAATAGCAGCACATGGGGATATTGTTGCTCATTTAGATTAAGATCACTGGTTACGTTCTGCAGGAGAGTGGACTCTTCTTTTGTAGGTCATGCAGTCTGAGCTTCACTCTGGGATCTCAGGAGGACATTTTTCCTAATTAATGGGGCTGTAGGATTGTCGATTTTGTTCTTATTGTCCTTCTCTTCAGGTTGGAAACATTTGTGCCTCTGCCATGAAAGCAGAGGTGTGCTGAAGGATAAGGCTCAACAAGCCACACTGCCTGTGTTTAAGATTGATGTAGCCTTTGAAAAAATTTGGGTCTCCTTGGTTTTAAAGGTATCAATGTAGTGCAATGAAAGAAATGGGAATGCTGTGTAGAGATTAGAATTAGATTTTTGATATTTAACTGAAACACAGAATACTCCTCTTCTTTCCACGATCGTATAGATTTAGTGTTTAATGTTCCTGTTTGTTAAATGTATGAGTATTTCCATGCTCCAGCATTTTGAGAACCAGCATTTAGTCCTCTGTATCCAAAAGTGCTTGAATAAGTTATATTTCCTCTTTTATAGACGTTGCTCACATTTCTCTGCACTTGGCACATGCCATGAAAATGTCTGAGAAAATAATGGCCTGCAATCCTCTTTTTCCACACATTGACACCTCATTATTACAAATCTGTGCATTATCTGTGATTATAAAACCAATGAAATCTGCTACTGTGAAATAGGTTGTCAAAGAATCGTAGTCAGTCCAGAATTATACCCTCTGCACTTGAGCTGTATTATAGAAGGCTTTTTTCCTCTGACATCCATTCTTATGTGTCTTTTTCTTGGCTTTTTTTTCCCTCTTACAAACCAACTGACTCTAACTACAGATGTATAGCTTGCTTTTTTTTTTTTAATTTGATTTACATAAACATTTTGATGTAGCAGGCTAGTATTTTTAGGTGAATATAAATGTATGTGATTACTTAAATATGTTTTCATATGTAAAAATGGGAACTTCAGATGAGCAGCACTTACGCATCTTGTCATGTCTGATAAGCAGCAGTTTCACCTTCAGGAAAGAAACTATGATTTGTCTGGTAAATATCTTATTTCAAAGATATTCTCTTCCAACCTAAAAACTGCTTTCTACAAATGTCAAACTTATTTTAAGTCCAGTGAAGGGTACATCATATGATACCTGTGTCACTTAGGGGGACAATCATCCCTGGGACTGGGGGGGCCTCTTGCTTAAAAAAAAAATAGTAGCAAATAGTAAGTTGTATATTTGTATTCATAACTGGTAACCATAATACCTGAGTGCTTGTTAGAGATGATATTTAACACAAGAATGTGGTGTAGGAAGGATAATTAGGAAAGCAAATTGCCAAATTTCTTGGGAAGGTTCATTTTAAAAATTTATTTCCTAGTGAGGTATTTTGGTCTTTCTGGAGAATGTGATATAAAGAAGCATAAATTAGGTTTAAAAACTCAGTGCAAATCAGTGCATGAAAGTGCCTGAATCAGTGCAAAAAAGTTGTTGTTCTGGATAGGTCAGTAATTTGGAAGAGTGAGTAGTAACAGAAAATTCTTACATTTAAATCACAGAAAAAGTTCCTTTGAAGTGATCAAAAGCAGTATCGGTCTGATGTGCATTTTGTGACATGTCTTAAATTAGTTGATATTTACAGTATACGAGAACATAAAATACAGAATTTACCATTTGAATTGACACTAGTATTTCCCTTTTCCATTTTCCCTTTCATGTGTCTGTCATAACGGTGGTGCTGCTGCTGAAAGCATTAACCATTACAAATGGATTCAGGGCTTTGTGCGTACAAGTTCAATGACACTAAACCCAAGCATAACTGGAAGGCTGATCATTAATCCTGAACTGTGAGGTCTTTAACTTTCTGGATTATTGGCAGTTATATTTATTATATAGTTTCTTTTGCACTGTAATGTCGCAGCAATAATGTTCTGTGTTCTGCCAGTGGCAAACTTTTCCAAACTAGTTGAGAGTAGTTGAATCTGGCTTTTCCTGTAGCAATTTCCTTGCCTTGTGCCCATTACAGAGGTGATGAGGAAAAAGAAAAATGAAGAGGAAGGAGGAGGACTGAAACTCTGCTTTCCTTTTTAATCTCCAAATGTCCTAGGTCCTTAAAGAGTGTTGTTAATGGATGGAAACTGTAATATTGACAAGGCTACCTGCTGTGGGGAGTGTGGGTTGGTATAATCTGTGAATCAGAGCACTGGTACTGACTTCCTATTGAGGCATTTTCTGCATTTACTGTATCTTGGCATAACAAACAACTATGTGAATTTATATGGAGCTGGTAGATGGAATGCATTCTTACATCATTTGCTTTAATTCCTCTTTCTGAAAACGGTTAACATTATACCTTAAAAAAAATTAAGGATAATAATAGCTGTCATTCACATATCTTTGGCTGTGCAATGTAAATATACCTGTGTTCTGAATGCAACAAAATGAGCTTTAGTAACACTGTGGAAAATTAATGGCAAGCCAAAATCAGAAGTGAAACAGAAGAAAAGTCTATTTCCAGTAGCGAGGTCGAATACACAAATTATGGGGAACACTGTGACACAGATACCAGAATAGTAATTAGTTTGCTCTAGAGTGTTTTTGCCTAATGTAAAAACATTGTTTTATTTATTCCTCAAATGAATTCCTTCATCATAAATGCCTTGTTTGTTTTGGGTTTTTTTGTATTTTGTGAACTGTGCTATTTTAAGAGTGGAAACACACATGAATTTCAAACTGTGAAGAATAACACCCCCTCCCATATTGTACATAACATAGGTGGAAAGACCACCTATGAATGCCTCTTCAGTGTCCTAGACTCGATGGAGGAAATATAGGTCAGATAAGAATGAGAGCTGTCCTTCTGTAGAAGTGTGTGGTACAGACTGAAAGGGGAACTGCCACTCCATTTTTAAAAGATTTAAAGATTTCACAAGAAAATGCATCACTTTTGTGGTAAAAACTGCTGCAAGGAGCTCTTGCTTCTACCTCATATATTGAGAATATTGTGGACTCCGGCATACATTGACCAATGTAAAAATTCAGAAAAGTTAAAGTACCGTGGGGCATCCTCCTTTTGTCTGGAAATAAGTACTTCATTCCCCATCAAAGTGAGCTTGAGGAACTTTGTATCTTTATTAAGTCTAAGAAAGTGTTCTTGTTGAGAGCTTGTGAGACTGTTCAGAGAAGGTACAAGTCTGGAAAGTTGGTCAGGATCAAGGCAGACTCTGAAAAGCATTTTGAAATGGCCATATGGGAAATTAAGAGGCTGAGTTTTCTGTATTGGCACAGAAATAATGTATTTAGGTTAAATTTAAGTTCACAGTTATTCTGAGTGCATGGTTACTGAGCATCTACTACAGACACAGAGCAAGGTTGCTGAAAAAATACGATGATTGTAGTGTCAAGAGTGTTAGCTTCTTCACTAATTAGGAGTTTTGAAGGTTTGTTGTGTTTTTTTGGTTTTTTTTTTCAATAACCTATTTGTAAAGGATCTATGAATTATCTAGAAAGCCGGGGTATTTCTTAGGCTATAGATCTTATCCATTTCATTCTACAAAAGTAGAATTTTTTTTATATGAATACTTATGTAAAATAATAATATAATAGTTGATTATTTGCACTAAATATTATTTATACAAATATTACAATATTACTGATAATGCTGTAGGATATTATATAACTGGCTAGAAATTTTAAAAACACTATAGTCACATGTGTACATTTCTTCAAAATATATATAGACATTTTGAAGGAGTGAAGAAGTATTTGAAATATGTAGGTTGGACCCAATCCATGTTTGTGAAGACTGAAAAAAGTTTTTTTAAATTATCTTTTAAGAGTATTTTTTTAGAGCCTGGAAAATTAACAGAATAGCTTCAGATTCATGAAAAATTAACCAGCTGAATGTAGCAATGTGTCATCTTAGCTCTCTCCCTTTGTAGGTCAAGAAAGAAACCTAAATCAGAACAAATTGCTTCAGGAAATATTTTCTATTTTCTAAAATCAGAGCTATTGCCGTTCATAGTATTTATCATAATATTCCAATATAAATTAAGGTTCTGACCCTTTGAACAAAGCAATTGCAAATTCTTTGCTCAAGAACCTATGAAACAACACAAATAATTATGGACTTATTTCTGTCCTTATAGGAAAGATTAGGACACTGAAAGCTTTTCTAATGTTTCTTATTATTTTCACTCAGAGTGACCTCTGTGTAACATGCTGAAACCATAGGTTGGAAGTTATTTCTCTTTATGCATTACACTTCCAGCTGACATCATGGCTTTATGTCAGGAAGCACCCCAAATCTTGTGTGTAATAACCCCATCCCAGAGGAAGAAATGTGGGCAAATGGACTTCTGAAAAATAAAAGATGCTAGTCTGAATTTAAAAAGATATTAGTGATATGAATCGGATATCTGAAATTCACAATATGTATCCACTTTTTGGTAACATAGTCTCTCTTTTGTGGATTTAACATGTACAGCTTTACCATGTAAAATATTTGTGACTCTTCTTGTCTAATTTTACATTATTTTTTTTTGCTGCTTGCTTCCTTGCTGTTGCCTGAATCATTCTCTGCATCTGCCTGGTATTTCAGACCATAAGTGCAGAGAAAGGCTCTAGTACTCAGGTTTTTCCCTCTGTTTCCCTGCTTTCTTTCATTCTCCTGTTCTTTATTGCTAATTACTCTTCATTTCTCCTAAATAACTGCTTTTCAGCATCATTATCTCATTCCCTTCTGACATATTCCCTTCTGACATCTGGCCCTTCCTTAAGTTTAAGATTAATAAATCTTATAAGGCTATTTCTTTTCCTGCAAAATGAGCATTCAGATCTGAGAGAACAGCGGGTCCAGTGTTGTCCGAGGCAGCTTTGTTGAAGGGTCTATTTTAAAGTGCCATTTTCAAAGAGATCATAAAACATACGGTCAGACTAGAAACAATGAGCAGAACTTTTTCTTTCATCAAACTTCAGGATAATGCAAACCAATAAAGATATAGCACTGCATGCTTGGATCTATTTGGAAATTAATTATGTGTTCGCAGTTGAGGGGGAAAAAAGTAGTGTGTATCCTCATAACTCTATTGGAGGAAACAGAGGTTGAGCCTAAGGACACAATATAGTGTCTGTGGTCAGCTATAAGTAAACAGCAAGAGGACTGAGGGCAGTGAATAGATTTGTGCTCCATTAAAGCTTTACGAATTCTGCCTCTGTGGTACCTCAGGGCTTCTCTACTTTTGTTGCCTCAAACTTTGATTCTGCCTGAGCTAATGAGTTACCACTGATACCTGCAGTTTCAGTGACCTGTAGATCATCGCGCTCTGCGTGGGGATTGGAAAATTACAATTAAAAAAAAAAAGGCAATTACTAAATGCAGAGTCAGCCACATTTTGTAATATGCGCTAATGACATACAATCGTACAACCCTAATGCATAAACATTATGAGAATAAAATAGCATTGAAAAATTACACTCTCCATCATTTTAGAATGTAATTTCAAAGAAAGTAGCAAATACGTGTCTCTTCCTAAAGTACTCACCATAGAAATCTCAGGTACTATCAGTTTCCATAAGGCTAATGTAGTGAAAAATTTGTTTTTAAAAAGATAAAAGGTAATTTAATTGCAGAAGCATGACTAGCATGACCTGTTTCTTCATGTAAGTCTTTCCTGTTCTGCTTTTTATAGCTCTCTTTGTTCTTATAGACTTTTATTCTCATTACGATCAACTAGATACCAACCACAGTCTTGTATTATTTTTAATGATGACTCATAAGAATTTGTCAACTCTTCCTCATATCTTTTATTTCCAGAATTTGCTTCAGATTGAAGATGTTTTTGCTGTTGCCCCAGAAAGCTTCCACAGGACATTTTCTACCTCCCTTTTTCTTCAGTGGCTAATTTTTAATAAAGTTTTATTACGTGCTGGAAACAGTTTAACACCAGAGATCATTAAATTGAAAGCTGAAGCTCTTTGATTTTATTACTTACTTTAAAGAAGTCTTCATTATTAGCACATTATCTTGATAGTAAATTAGTTTTAGAGTTTTTTTTCAACTGAGTGCAATCTAGGAAAATTGGAAAGAAAGCACCTGGCATCTCTTATTTAGTCTGTAACTCCAAAACAGTATCATTCTTCTTCAAGTTTTAGTGACACGATCTGTATAATTCTCTTCATTTCATTAACTATTTGACCTCACTCCTCTTTGTTACAGAGTATAAGTAGCTGGACTGGCCCATTACCCCAGGGTTCAACTCTGAAATTAGCAATGAGCTAATGGGCTGAAGAGGTAACTGGTAATCATTTATTACTGCACTGTTTGTGGCTGTTAACTGCAGGTCAGTTTGCCTGTGTATGAAAAGTACTCCAAATTCGCACTCCAAATATCTTCTTTTTTAATTAATGTCTTTACTTACCAGATGTTTCTGTAGTCTCCCACAATCCAGTACATAACAAGTCTCAAAAATACTGTGGTTTGCTTCTTGACAGTGGTTGAAAGGGGTATGATTTTTAAATTTCTTAAGAATGTTTTAAATAACATCAAACCCCCAAATTGTTAATTATGGCTAATGGTCTCGTGCGGACCTGGGGATTAGCACAGACAGCTTACATCCATCTTCTGAAATTCTACCTCAGTCTAAAACTGGGCTGCCATGCTAGAGCAGCCTCAGGCTTGCTGTGACTTTCAGCAGCTTTCTGCACAAGTTTACTTGTCTTTTTCTCCGTCAAAAGGGTAAAAGAAAAGATTCCCTTAATTACTTTTCAGATGTTATTATTTTAGAGATACCTTTCCTCTCCTACTTATATTTCATACCAGGTGATGGTTTCTTTAATGTTTCTCTTTTTTTTTTTTTTTTTTCCCCACTGGTGACAGCAGAAATGACTAGGGAAATATACAGTATTTCTAATATTAAAGTTGCATTTAGCAGAAAAATAATAACACATTGTTTTATCTTGTGACTTTCCTAGCTGATGTGTTTATTACATTTCATTAAAAAATATGTCTATATGATCAATGAAAGCAAAACTAAATTTATGTGCCTTTGCAGTTGCACATTAGTAAAACTATTTTAAGATTTTTTAATATTTTTTCTACTGATGTTACATGTTAAAGAAGACACAGAATGTGCAGATGATTTAATTATTCATTTTAAGTGATTTACAAACTTGAATGCAATTGTGAAAGTACTCCCAAAGGAATTTTACTGCTCAAGGATATTGTAAGGATTTATTTAAAAATTATTAATGCCAGTATTCTGTATACAATATATGTTATTAAGCTACTGTTACAAAGTTTCACTTGATATGTGTATATGGAGCCAAGTGGGAAACATTAGAGATAGTTAAGTGATCTTTTTCTTTGATTTGAGCAAAGGTGTGATTTGGAAAATATTCAGAAAGAAAATATTGATTGACTCTGGGCCTTTTGGCCATTAATAGGAATTTTCTAGCAATTTGATTAAAAACATTGCATTGAATCATAAAGCAGAAGAAATGCAGAATGGACTGGTGATAAACCCGTGACATTCAAGTTCAATTTAATCTTGAACAAATTAAGAAATCACCTGCTGGCCTACACCTTAAGTCTTATCATCTTCCAGAATTGTTAAGCAGCCCCTTAATCTACATTTATTATTTCATAAATCTAAAATGTTATTTATTTTATTGTCAATAAGAAAATAACATAGTCTGAAGTTATGTGATCTCATATAATGGAAAACCAGCCATTCAATTAAAACCCAAAAACTTTTAGTATCAAACCTATATTTGTTCAAGCCCTTAAAAGTTAAATGGATGGTGCTTAAATTTAATGTTTGAAGTGGTGAAAATTGAGTCATATAATAAATGACTATTGAACCTTTGCTATTACTAAATATTTTGAGGTTGTTTACAGATTATTTATAGAATCCTATTTTCTCATATCTTTTGGAAAATAATAGTCCTCATCTCTGACGGAACTGTGGTCATGACGGTAATTGTATTGTCAGGTATTTTGGCTGTTTTTTATAAGAACAAATGTCTTTATTAGAAGGGACTTAAAGAAACAGACAATTGGAAGCAAGCAGAGTTTATTTTGGAAAACCTTTCTCTGCCTGGATTCCTGTCTGCTCTTAAATCAATAAGAAAGCCTCTTTTAAGGCATGATTGAGGAAAAAAATCAAAGTCTCAAAAGGAAAAGCATTTTTCCAAGTGACCTCCTTCTTGACGCTCAGCTCGTGGTTCAGAAGGGTTCCAACTTCACCAAGTCTGTCCTCCTGGGTCTGTAACTCTTCCTAGGCTGGGCGTGTTTGGCTTTTTTTTTTATCTGAAAATACAGATGTTCGTGACTGTAACTTTAGTAGCTGGTTTTTTTCAACTGGGAAGACTGTAATTGGCTATAAAGCGTATTCTGATGTTCTGTATTATTGCTGCCCTGAAGTGTAAGAAATGTTATACAATGTTCATTATCCCAGAGCTAATTGTTTTTTTCTTTGTGACAGCTGTAGAAAATCAAGACATTTATTGAAGGAATTTGTTTATTTGTTTGTTTCAGTTTTTTAATTGTTATAACATCAAAAAAAGGTATATAGCCCTCTCTCTAGCCATCCTTGATCTTTGCATACTACAAAATACTAGGTATTCTAACATGCCCCATCTTTAAGAAAACTGATGGTAAAATTTAGCAGTTATTAAGGGAATGTGAAATTACGGGTTTAGATGTAATGTAATATAGATAATTGACACGTATAAATATATTAACAAGTTTTTTCTCTAGCAATATTTTTTATGTGTATGATGATACAACAAAAAGTTGTATTTTTCAAATCTAATTCTGTTTCCTTTTCTTCTTGTTTTAGCTACAGATATATTTACAATAGATATGAAGCTACTGCTAAACAAATAGTTAGAAGAATTTTGAAGTCATATGATCCATATCAAGTGAGCTAATTGCATTCTGGCATTAAGGTGTTCACGAGTAACAAGGCCACTCAAAAAATAGACTTCTGCTGTTTAGCCCCTGCTATGTTGGAGTAATATTTTGGCATCAGTGAAACTTGGTTTACACTATGATTTTATTATATTGTGATACAGAGTAAGGACAGAAGTAACCTTTGTGGGCTCACCTGGCATAATATTTGCCACAAGGGTTTTCTATAAAAAATTGATGCATACCTTGAAAAATTTATTCTACCAGTTTACCACTTGCATAAAGACTCTTTAATAATGCTTTCATCCATGTCCTCAGTACCAGAAATCGAGCAAAACGGAGTTATAAACACATAACTCAGACCTTCTTTTCTATCTTGCGTGTTGTGATCCAGTGTAATTGAAGCCCAGATTCTGCCTGTTCCTAAATAGACATTCATTAGAAGAAATAAGCTGGGTAACTCTCCCTCTGTAGTACATAGTTCAGCTAGGCAGAATTATAACCGCCCCTTATTCTCTATTACCCTTAAGTGTATTTTGGTTTTTAGATCTTAGATAAAAGAGCTGAACAGACAAAATCTAGACCAGGACAGTAAATTTCATTGCACAATAATTTAGCATCTGACATATTGTATCATCATCGCTGAGTGCCCCTGGAAACATTCTACTGCTCTGAGGAAAACGCCACCTGAGGTGCTATGACTTTGCTGTCCAGCCCGTTATTATTTATTATTGAAATTGGACTAATGTGAGTTAAGCCCTTTCCAAATGCATGGAATGATGCATTTTGTACTTTTAAGAGCCCGCATGAAAATGTCGTTCCCTGTCAAGCCAATATATCACAACTGACTCCAGTGCAGTCCTGGCAAATTGCATACTGGCACCTAATCCAGGCAACAGCCCAAAATGATGAAGAAAAAGGACACAGATAAGCACATGACGTACTACTAAGTCAAAAGTTACTAGGAAAAAATGTGATTAAAGAAGTGATGTGGAAACAAATTCATGCATTAGTAAACAGTGCATCCAACAGCTGCCTCCTTCCCTTGTAAATCCTGCCTGTTCTCTGCTACGAAGCTTGCCACTATCTTGATGAAATTTGGGTTTAGACTACCTTTCATTATTCTAAATTATTTGCTATAGGGATCATTAGGCATAGGATCAAAAATTATGGAAAACTTTGAAAGGTAGATATTTCCAAACTTAAGCTCTTCTAATTATGGTCCTATTATGTTCGGTTTTTTTTAATTTCAGATCTTATAATGACAATTATTTCACCAATCACTTTATGCAAAGGGTCCTTGGAGTACTTAGGTATATTTTGTAGAATGGCTTTAAAAACTCTTTGTGTTTGTGGGGATACAAATATACATGTTAGGTATTTGTAATTTGTCAGAAAACACACTTACTCTCCAGAACAGAAGTGCTATAAGCTACAGATACTGGCATTCATCATGGCTGAATTTATGTACAAGTACTGCTGTTCTGTTTATTTAGGCTTCATAACACTAACATGACCATGTAACAGCCAGTTTGGAAATATGGGGTGGCATTCTAGCAGGAATGTATTTTCTGCAGTTTTAGTACCCTTCAAATATTGAGGAGGAGGAGACTGAAATGTGTAATTCTTAGTACACAGACATAACTGTAGAGAGTAGTAAGGGCTTTACAGTTTTTATTTTTGCATTCATAAATTTCTGATCCTATTACGGTAATAAAGAGCAAAGAATAACCCCAGCTGTTTTTAATTTAGCTGTCCTGAGCATCCAGAACAGTCCAGCTTCAGCTGATATAAAAGACAGCAGAAACAGCTGAGGAAGCGAAGAGAACCAGCAGCCTCACTGGTTTAAAGCAAGCTCTGTCTAGCTCAGTGTTTTCTGATTCTTCTTGCTTTGTAGGCAGATTCCGCAGCCTTTGCTGCCTTTTCTTTTTTTTTTTCAAGGGCTATTGTAGATTTTTTCCAGTAGTTAGTTACTTGATTGGAAAAGCTCTCAACAGGAATGGAAGCTCTCAACAGGAACTTCTGATATCAGCAGACCTGTGAGGGACATACGGCCACGTGTGCCAGGACCAGAGGATAAACTATGCTTGGAAGTACAACAAAGGGATTAATTCCTTTTAGATAGTGCAATAAAAAACTCGATGCATTTCTAAAATGCACATTTTTTGATAGAAGGACACAAGCAGACCTGGGAGCTATAATGCAAAACCCGATAGTATAACATCTTTTTCCTCTATTTCCCCGTCTGTGTTTGCCTTTGCTTCCCCTAGCCCTGGTAGTTCCAACATTGTCATTAGTGTTTCTGTTTTTAAAAATTCAACTAAAAATACAACTGCAAAACACCGTCCCCAACCTCCACACCCATCCCCATCTCTAAACCTCTGGGTAGTTAGTAAAAGATTTTTGCTAATACTTTTAGTTCCTTTACTCCGTTTTACTGTGTTACATTAAGTGCATGAAGTAAGGGCTTGTTTAATTATTTCAACTTTTTATTTATAATCTCTCCTGTATTATAGCCCCTGATATGAAGTCCATAAGAATTTATCATTTTTCTTTGTTGTTTAATCTTTTAAATATATAACTGCTTCTTCAATTTCTTTTCACAAATCCTTCTACCATGAAAGTATATCTGTAATCAAAATTTCAACTACTACGTTTCACTAAAATTTTTCTGGATTTGAACAGGGTGCTCATCTGTACTTTTTGATTTGCAGGGTCATATTCTTGGTCCAAAGTAAAGATATTTTTTTTTTAATCCAAATTACCCAGATATGTCACCATTCAAGTACAATTAGAATGAAAATACCAATGGTTATATGCGTGTTTATACAGATATATGTTTATTACTATATGCATTTATCTATAGTGATTTTTGTGTCATTTTCTCTATTTTGATCAAATAATCTGCCTTTCAGTAACCACTGAAAGTTCTCAATCCATTCCTCTGTGTTTGTGTACAATGGGTTCTTCTGTGCCTATACAGTAAGAAACATCAGTGATTCATGCAGTGTGAAGAAAATCTGTCCCACTGCCAACAACAAACTTGTCGTGAGTTTTTGGTCATAGCTTATCTGGGAGAAAAGGTTAGTAAGAGAATTTATTCGGTCATTGTTACTAAGACTCATATTGTGAAAATGTTTTAATCGATGAACATTAAAGATGCCTCATCTCTGGGTCAGAATTCCATTAGCTACTCATTGAATCCGACACAGAAGAGCAACAAAATGAATTTGCAAATGGGATTGTGATTACTCATACAAGTAATTGCTCAAATTATTCAGTTACCTGAAGAAAATCTGCATTCATATTCAGCAGATAGTCTAGCCACAACAAAAACAATGATAAATATAAACAGATGAACAGATTGTATTTCAACCAACCCATCTTCAAATCTAAACTTTGCTTTAATCTTGGTTTACTGTGAATAACGAAGTGGGTGGTTCAGTAAAATAAAAAGAAAAAAAAAAAGCCCATGTAGAAGTGTGGAAAGAAGTAACGTAATCTTGATAATTTAACACTGGGAGAGAAGTCTTTTAGCTTTAGGGATTCTTTTGAATTCAGATGGTTAAAAATTGTGCACAATTCAGAAGAAAGCTGATATGAAAGCTTGCGTTTATTATTTGTAAACTATTTTGCATATGAAAGGATCAATGTTGTGTCTATGGAAGACCTCATCACTGAAGAAATGTGAATAGGATAAGAAGTAAATCCTTTGTTGTTGTAAGGCAGCGCACTTGTGCTAGCTGACAACTTGGCCTAAATTGTCAGTGGTCCAGCGTTGGCGTATTATCTGTAGAGAGAAAAGAGCTGTTCTTTCCTTGTGCTTTGTGCTGAGATTTGTGTCCTTGCTCCTGCCATTCAGCGCTTCCAAGGGAAGTTACCACAGTAACAAGGGTAGGAAAATAAAAATGGAGGGTAGTCCTTTTGTTACATTGAGCCATTTTATGCTGTCAAATATTGACAGAATATTCATGGAGAAGCACTGAGGCAGACACATGTGTATCGCGTGCCTTTCCAAAGCTTTTTCTTTCACCAGTACCCCTCTGAATTTTGTACCATAGGCTGTATGGCACAGGTATGAAGAGCTAAGGAAACCTTTCGGATTAAGTCTAGTTTCACAACACAGGATTCTGATGTTTTGCACCACATCCATATACATCTGTAAATGCTCTCCCTGCTAAAAGAATGTAACCAAAATCCATCATACCTATTCTTTGAGAATGCTACTCTTTATCCACAACTTTTCCCATGGAGGAAGGATATATATGACTCTTACAAGGTCTTAGAATTCCAGGTTTTGACCTTGTGCTCATTATTTACTGAGAAAACCTGTTAAAAATTGATTACAACCCTTAAGATACCTTTTTTCCTGTTGAGAACACAGTTTGCCATGTTCCTTTTCCATGTACTCCCCAGCCCTTTGAACATAAGGGATGCCTTGAATGCTTTATACTGCAAACAGAAATAGTGTCACAGCATTTGGAAGCATCTTATACGCAATCAAAACTACAGGTGTGTTTTATCCAAATAGAAGTTTTACCTTTTTAACATTTTATTCCTTTATTTTAAAAATTCAGTATGATTTCCAGATGTTTTTGAATAGCTACAATTGATAGGATGTTACACTGTGGTTTTGGTTAATTTTCTGATTTTAGACTCATTCTGAAGATACATCAGAACCCCACAGTCCTTGAGCATAATCCTTTCTTGATAGCCCACCTTCCAGAAACACAGTCCAGCTTCTCATTTGATTTGTATCAATATCTATGTTGATTCATATCAGTATTCCTCTGTTTAGGTTACTGGTTATTTCTTTATTAATATTAAGGCTCCTTGTCAGAATAACACATGATTCTTTCAACTCTCAAGTAATTGTGCAGGTCTCACCGGGAACAGAGGGGAAAAACAATTACATTTCTGACACTGGTCTGCTAAAATTGTGGGCAAAGAAGAAGCAACTTCTGATTTTTCTGTACTTAAGATGACTTTATAGCTGCTGCTTCCCTCTGAAGGTTTGAAAGGAGATATTTAGTATCTTTAGTAATATGTCACACTCATCAGTTTTTGCAGAGTTTAGCCAATTTTTTTCTTTTTTTAAATTAATTTACATTGCTGTACTATTGAGTGAACATCAAAGGCATGCAGGATGATACAGTGACTATGGATTGCCTTACAAATTAATTATTTACTTGTTGGCATCCTCTGCTATCCAACAAATTACAGATGTCAGAGTACTTCTAGTACTTCGGCTAGAAATTGAGCTCAGTTGTGCAAATCTTAGCCTTGAGGGAACCAACTGTCTTCATTTCCATTTCCAGTAGTGAATGTAATATAGTTTGGACCATCATGAAGTTGAGCACAGCTGTAGTTCTGAATGATGTGACAGTTGAAAAAAAAATATATCTGGTTTGGTGACTCCATGGTTCATCTTCCTTTTTGTTTCTGTCACGATGTGGCAGAGCAATGGCCTAGAGAACTATGAAGATAGAAAATTTTCACATCTAACTCCCACTGCATATCAAGTGGGAGAAAAAAGTGAAAAGACAACATCTCAAATGCATGATTTTAGGATTAGGCTAGCCCCAGTAGAGTTGCATAGAATTGTTTCATTATGAATTTACAGCCAAAAATAGCAGAAGCACATCAGCTAGCTTTTGTTTGAAGCAATCTACAAAACAAAGTTACTGACTTTCACAAAAAATCTGTTGAAAGGCAGTAAAGGAGTTACCTAAGTGCCAAAAGCAATTAAACTTCGTCAAGGTCACCCTTCATCCTCAAACAATAACTTTGTGCCTAGATGTTTACAGTATATTCAGTGTACAATATCACACACGCTGATCTGAGATCTCCAATCCCAGCAAGAAAGCCTAAATCTCTATTAAGAAGACATTGAAAAAAAACAGCTTTTCTCCAAATACATCATTTAGAGATTGAAATGTAGATGTTATTTATTGAAGAAGTTTTGGTTGGTTTTTTGAGGGTTTTTGTGTTTTGTTTGGGTTTTTTTGTTTGTTTGGTTTTTTTTGTTTGTGTACAGTAATAGATCTCTAGGCGCTCTGGAGAAATGTGGAATGCTGATGGAGTAGATGTCTTAGCACATAATACAAACTAAAGTCCAGACCCACTCTGCTCTGTGGTATAGTACTGTTACAACCTGTGCTCTGCAGTTGGATATTTTTAATTTTTTAACTTTTTAATATAGCGTTATTTCTAAAGCTGTGATATTCCTATGTAGAATGTAAATTGCAG
>JAOXNO010000041.1:62443129-62470486 GCA_028565335.1 Limnodromus scolopaceus | reverse complement strand
TAACAGCCATTCTCAAATATTTTCTCAGTCTGTTCTATTTCATGTGCCTTTATGGCAGATTAGGTTTTAAATCAAGTTAAGAATTACGGGGCAGTTAATGTGGGGAAAAAAACATCTGTGTAAACATGGTTGAAGTACAAAGCAACACATAAACGCAACTGTTGTAGAAATGGAACAGTGGGGGTCCATGTCCATTACCTTTCAGTAATACCATTTCAAATCTGCTTACTTAAACAATAAAAGATGGTTGGTTGGTTGGTTTTTTTCTAACTGCTATCACAAGTAGTCTGGTTTTGGGCACTGAAGTGTTGACGGAAATGCAGAGGTAAAGGGATGGAGATAGAGTCACGGCTTTGAGGATTCAAGCAAAAGGTTTTGCAGGTGGAACTGAGTTAAAATTTTAGAGCTTGGGTCCCAGTCTCAGGAAGTCAGTTCACTCCCTGATATTTGTGCTGATCTTAACAGGATAAATATACTTTAAATGTAAAACCCCACTTTGTCTGCTACAGGTGGCCCGTGGTCACTACAGCAGAGGAGCATTTTGGTTGGGGTAACCTCTGTGACACCGAGGTTTCTTCCAGTTTCTCATGGGTCACATACTCTGTGACAAGAAAAGAGAAAGGAAGGGAGAAGAAGGATGACAGAATGCTTTTGCTTCTTTGTGTATAGGTCATTCTTGGTCTAATTTAGGAACTCGTATGCCTCACCTTGTTGAGATGCAAACGATGCAAGAACTAGTGCAAAAACGTTGATGCAACGCTTTTATGCTTTCCTCTTGCATGAAGTGTTTTAAGCTGTTGTAAACTCCCATCTTCCTCTTACTACACACAGCAGCACATTGCAACTTCTACTAGATTCAAAGTAGTTTACTATATTAGTTTGCTTTTGCTTGCTTTTGAATCAATTTAAAAATCAAATAGACAAATCTTGTATTTCATTTAATGGTGCTCCCTGCTTCAGTTTTAGTTTTTAAGATTTTACCTATCCTTCAACAGTCTCATGCAGTAGCTGTCAAAAGCAGATATTGCAGAACAGTGGGTTTCTCTGCCTGGAGAAATTGCAACAATTTTAAAAAGAAAAGAAACTCATAAACTGACAAAATAGTGGCAAAGTACTGCTCAACAAAGTCACACTACTATCAAAGAGAAGACTATCTGTGCTAAATGTCAAAAGAAGTGAAGTCCTGGCAAAAAATATAAATTAAAAAAAATCAGAAAAGACATGTTTTTTCACATCTGATCTGAAAATCAATTATCATCAAATCATACCTATCAAATACAGTATGAATTTGCTTCAGACAAATGTGGGCCAATACAGCGATTTGCTGTATTTCAGTTACAGCCACAACAAACCTGTCTGAAGACAGTCTGCTGTATTTCAGAATTTTCAGTGATCAAGAGACTTGTGCTCCTGTCATACCCACAGCTGGCATTAATTTTCAGTTATGTCAAAAACAACATTTCTTTGTATATGACATGCTTTAACTGAAGTATCTGAGGTATGGGCTGAAAAGGTCACTGAAACTGTTTCAGTCATCTGTCTAGAAAGGACGTGGATCTTCACATACATGTCCCAGAGGAATGAGGTAAGCTGTCCTACCTGGCATTCCTTTCACCTTTCTGAAGGATTCAGCAGTGCTGACAACACTTCTACTACTGTTATAACTACTTATTACTGCTGTGCCAAGAGAAGACTTGGGGTTGGTGTCCACAACATGAAAAAACTGTAACTGTACCTTGTAAGTCAGCAGCAATCTAGCCTGGTTGGTTTTTGGGTTTTGGGGGTTTTTTTTTGTTGTTTTTTTTCTTAACATGCATGAAATGGATGAGCAGCCCTGTGCTTTCTGGAAATGTGCATCATTTAATTGGTATTTCACCATCAGATAATTAATGTAACAAATATGTTTACCACCAGAAAAACAACACAAAATATTGGGGTGGGTGGGGTGCTGTGAGGTTATTTGGGGTTGGGTTTTGGGGTTTTTTTTTTTGTTTCCAAAAGGTTTATTGTTGGAAGCTTTCCTCTAGCCATGGGATCATGATCTGGGGGGTGTTCACATACAGGTGCGCTTTCACTTTTGTATGGCCCTTAAGTGACAGTGAAGATCAGGTGAGACAGAACTGAATAAAGCCATGTAGGTGGGGAGAATTTATCCTCCTGTTTTGATTAAAGGTGTAGAAATCAATAATGTCTGGTCTGAGGATTACTTGACTTCCTTCAGGTGTGACATTGATTGCTACTAATTTTCAGTGTGATTAAGAATTTCATTTTTTGACGATGATGACTTGGGGAATCTCTGCTTATCTTCATAGCTACTATATTGAGAATAACCCACATGATGACACAGAATTAAGAAAAATAAGGATGGATAAATTAATCCTTTATTTGTGTGCGATGTAGGTATATTTGATATATTTTGTAGGTATGGCTTAACAAATATGGCTATTCTGAAGATTCTGTCAAGAGGTTGGTACACATCTAAAATGAAATCCATCCTTGATGGTTGTATCTTGGAGAACTGCAGTTCAAAAAACATATAAACATCTTTGCAGTTTGAGAGGAAACTTCTTTTCAATGTATACATGGGAAAAAAAAGAAAAAAGCATTTTAGAGAGGATATTGGGATGTATAAGAGTTTGTGTGGTAAAAGTCAAGGATTTCAAAAAGAAAGAAAAATCTCAGCCCCTCACAATAATGTTCCCAAGCTTTAACATAGCTTGTCACTAGCAAAGGTGTGTATATTTTCCCTCAGTGGATCAATAACCATTCTTTCATTCCGGCCATGAGTGTGAGTAGCTTCGCATCCCAGCGCTGGGCTGAAGCTATTTCCTCTGATTTGTAGTTACTCAACATCATAAAGAACATGGTCGTAAAGGAACTTCAGTTTATACAATTTAAGTCACAGTTGCGCTTACTTGCTCTCCCTAGAACACTCTAAAACTCTTTTATGCTCAGGTTCAGAGAGAAACATGTCACTGGGTCTGGCTCCCTGTGTGGACTCATCATACCACAGAGTAGCACATCTTAAGAACATGTTTTGTAATGCCACGTAGTTGCCTGGCAACCAGGTCATGGACCGTATCCTTACACATAAGACAACAAAGTGCTTTTCTATTACATATTCCAAAGTTTAGCAGTTAAAAGCAACCTAATTTCCAGTTTAAGAGCAGGCCAAACATATTCTCTTCTGAAAGAGAATGGGTTGGATTTTGGATTGTTTCAAACTTTAAACTTCCATCTTAGTTTTCCTTTTGCATAATAGACTTCTCTGAATTAATCTCTCTGTCCATCTGTATCTATGTGCATATGTATTTGTAATCATAAATACATATTATATATGTGTATATATGTAAGTTTACATGTGAATATGCATATACTTATATGAGTGTATGTAAATTAAAGAGTCTTGAGTGAAATTTCATCCATGGTCAGATTTTGCTTTGCATTATAAAATTTATAACTGAGGTGGTCACTTTAGCAAAATGTCAAAGATCAAGACAATGCCTGTATATAAAAATAGAACACTATATTCTTGCTGTTTCTCTAATTTTCTTGTTGTAAAACTGTAGAAATGTTTTAGCTTATTTGTGTTTAAAATGGGTCATTTTCTGCAGTAGAACTTGATTTTGTTTGGGTGTGCATACATATATCATTAGATTAGGTTTCTGTTTCATTCATCAGGGTGTCTTGGTGCTTCCCGGCTTAAGAATTAAGGTAGTGAAATCCAGTCCATTGTTGAATTTTCATATGGAATTTTATATAGAGAGTTTTTCATTCAATTATTCAAGAACTGGTGAAGTTTGTAATTTTTTTTCAGTAATAAGGGGCTATGAAAACCAAAATTTATAGTGGCAGTCCAGTTCAGAGGCATGTGTTATGAAGTGGTCAGAAGGACTGACTTTTCTCTTTAAACAAGAATTTCTTTGAATACGAACAAAGGATGCTCTCACTGAGTTTTAGAACATTAAACTTAAGATAGGTTAAGTTCTGTGTCTCCCCCTGACCTTGTGGCTTTAGGAAAGCTGTCTCACTCTCACTTCTGTAAATACTTCAGTACAAATGATATAATACACTACTTTCTATAACATGAATGTATCATTATGGGGTACGATAGTTTAATTTTTTTAAGTCAGATCCTCTGATCAAAAAATGTTATAAGAGCATATGAAATATTAACACATTTTCTTTCCTTCTTGCAAAAAAATTCAAATTTGATTTCTTAAAGAGAAGGTCCAGAAATGGGTGGATTTCTAGAAAAATCTCAAAACAATAATAGCTAGAAATATCTATTTTATTTGCCTGTCTTCTATTTTATACATTTTTGAGAATTCTTTTTTCTATATATGTTCACAAGGTGTCTATAAGAAAAATTCCTATTTTGGCACCACTTAAAAGCATAAAAGAAAACCATTTCATAATGAAAATAGGTAGCAAAGTCTGCATTTGCAATCCTACTTGGTAGTTGCTTCTTTATTTTACTTTTAGTGGCTTTTTTTCAAAGTTGAACATGCAGTCAACAGGATTTGGCATGTGTTTAAATATATAGTAAAATGCACTGCTGTGTAAGAATTATTGATTTATTTAAATGAATAGTTTAAAAAAAAAATCAACAAAACCCAAACAAACCTTAAATATAAGCCATACCCAGAAACCACTAACTTGTTCTTCAAAAATATTCTTAACAATGCCATGAGTAAAGACTATACAAATTAATGATATATAAAACACTAATTTGATTTTACTATCATGTTTTAACTTCATAATTTTTGCCTTAATTCAAGACATGAAGTAACGCATGCCTAAAGTAAATCTTATATGTAAATTATCAGACCAGCAAAACTTTCCTGACAGTCATTAACTGTGCTAGGTGAAAATATTTTTTCTTAAATTTCTGTGGTATTTTCAAGTACGATAACATTAGAAATCTACTTCAATGCTTTCACCTCGATTTGCATAGCGAAACAGCAGTGTCCCAGAATTTATACACTGATTCAGAAGAGTAAGAAAGATAATGAGTTTTAGTTTTCCACAGCACGTTCAACCTTGTACTACAGCAATGATGTGGTGATCTCTTTGTACTTTGTCATGATTAATAGTTCAATTTTATAGATTCGCATACTGTAATTAACGCTAATTGCAAGAGATTAAAATTATGTATTGGTACCTAGTGACCAAGCTATGTTGAACTAAATGAAAGTAAACAAAAGTGACTGTTCATTTGAAATTATTGTCAAAAGTGGATGTAGTGGTTGGGTGGGGTGGAGGGAAACCTGCTGATTATGTGCAGATACAGAACGTTTCACAGACATTCAGAAGAAACCATAGACCAAAATTAGCAAAACCATCGGTTCAATCTGTATTTAGGTACCTACATAAACTCTGGGTGCCGGCATCTCCTAAATGCATGCGTTTACATCAGTCCAGCTCAGATGGGAGCTCAACATGTATCTGCCTTCACCCTTTCCTTAATAGCACAGCCAAAAATAGGTTTTGTTACCTAATAGTACAGCCAAAAAGCTAGGTTTTGTTACAACTGGTCAACTAAAAGCTTTTTAAATACAGAAAATTATATCCCCTCAATGTTATTTGTGTGAAGACACAATGAGAAACAGTTTGAAAACAAGTCTGGCTGCTGCTGCTGCGTCCTTTCCTTTGCACGTGTCCTCAGCCCATCACTTTTTTCCATTGATATGTGGGCAACGTGGAAAGGTGGACAGCTGTCCTCTGCAGCTAACCTGGACAGGTCTCCTGCCCTCCAGGAGCCGTGCCGTGGGCTGCTCCCTGCGCGTTGCAGCAGGTTTTGCGTTGGCAGCCCTGCAGACCGACTGCAAGTTCAGAAGCTCTCTCTTTCTTTTGCTTTCCCCCAGCTGGCACTGCTGAAGCTTCGCCAAGCTCCCTGCTCCTCTAGGAAAATGAAGGCAGCCTTTACTTCAATAAATTGTTTTAACTCTGCATAATCTACGGTAGCATCACAAATGGTGAGCACAGACGAAATCCACACTGGTGGATTTTGATCCCACCAACCGCAGATTTCAAAGTGTAAATTTTCCAGTCTTGCAGATATGGCCAAAAAAAAAACCCAACCCAACAACATACATGTGACAAAATGTATATGCTTGACATTTTTCCAGTCAGTACTAAGGTACACAACTGAAAGGTCGTTAGGTGGGGGTTTTTTTATTATTTAGTCTGGGGGAAAAAAAAAAAAAAAAAAGAAAAAAAAGGTCTGTTTTTCCTGAGCTTACATTGGACGTGAGTTAAATTGTTTTGGATGAAATTAGAGGAAAAGTTGTACCTGGGGTAGAAGTCCAAAACAGAAAGAACAATTCAAATAATTAAAACTGAGGACTTCTAAGAACAGGGCCTTATAATTGGAAGTGTTGAATGCTCAGGCACTCAACATTCAACAGGCAGTTTTTCCATTCACAAGGGCTGGAGATTAAATTAATATCAGTTCTGCTGTTTTCTTCATGCAGTCCTGCCAGTTCACCAGTATCCCTGAAAACAGACAAGCAGCATTCTAGACATAATGTTGCACATAGGTTTATATGCATGCACGCTGCAAACATACTTCCTTGCTCCATACAATGCTCAATTAGAGAGTATTTAACTAAAACTATATAGCAAACGTATAGAAACCTGGATATTTTTCACGTATCTGTCTCAATTCATAACTGTAACTTAATAGGAATACTTCTGATTAACGTGATGACAGGCAAATAATATTTTGGCATGTGAAGAAGCACTTGGTTAAACATCTGTCTTTGTCCAATGTTGACCTGTAGCATAAAGTGATGCGACGTTCAGAAGGATTTCATTTTATGCATCAGATAATATCCTCTCACTTTCGTCTTCCCATCTTCCTGTCTTTTCTGCTGTCAGCCTGTGGGCTGAAGTGTCGTTTTCAAGGATTATGTTGCTATTAAACCCTGCTACAGAAGGAGCTAATGCAACACAGCGGTCACGTCCCATTGACGAAAGATATTTTCTGCAGGTACGTTTATTCATATTCCTCAGGCCACTGAACCTGGACGACTGCTTTGGCACAGGCGGTGCTGGGTGAGCATCTGACATCCTGGCTGAGGCATCGTGTTGAACCCCAGTGTTATCTCGGATGCTGTGGCAGGTGTGCTTCTGAGCAAATACTGCTACAGCACTTGTTTTGTAATTAAAGACAACGTTAAAGAGAATTGGATGTGGTAAGCAGTAGTTTCCATGCTGTTCTTTTCTCTGAAAGCCTTTAAAATTACACCAAGCATAACTGCCTGTTTCAGAATTGTAAGCCTTGGCAAGGTTAACAAAATGTGTTCAACACGCTTTCTTCAGTGCCTACGAAACAAGGAGAATTTATGTACACCTTTCCCGTGACATAGGAAAACTTGCTGTTTAAAAAGTATTATTGACTTACTCTCGGTTTTATGGATTTGTAATTCATCACAGCCTCGGTTGATGTTCAAACTAGTGATTTTTTGAGAAATGCAGTGGAAGATATCATTTAAATGAACAAAAATTAAAAAACAGGCCAAAATTAAACATAGCAAAAAACGCCCAAAGAAAATCTAGACTTACTGATGCCAAGGAAAGAGTTGATTACTGATTGAAATAGGACCCACATAAAGTAGGTTTTTAAATTCAAGATTGTTTTAGGAACCCTGAGCTGGTTTAATTTTTAACCATATAATTTCAGTGAAGCTTCTGGGAACTAACATTCTGTGGTGACCTGGAAGGAGGCACAAGCATTAGAATTAACATTAACATATACATATTATATTTATATAACCATCAATAATTTATATTATATATTGTACATTACATATTAGTATATAGTAATATAATACATACCGTAATACATAGGATTTGTATAAAATCCATAATTTAGATTATGTATAATTTATAATAATATATATGTCTACCCATAATTTATATTATATTATAGGTGGTATATTCTATTGTAGTATATACATCATATTCTTATATAATGTTTAGCGTCAAGAATACTTTTCTATATATATTCCTATCTATATATATATAATGATAGATATAGATAGGTATAGAGGTATAAAAAAAGAGTTTAAATGCAGCTATTAAATAAAACCACAAAAACATATATATGGGTTATTTATTGCTTATTATTTGGGAAAACTAATACCAAGACTGGTTCAGAATTATTTCAAAGCTGTTAATAATGAGCACAGACAAGTAAAGCCCAATATTTGGGATATGGAGTTGTCTGATGATCATTTCTTTCATTTATATGTGTGAGTAACTGCATCTCTTTCTTGCACATTACATTCAAACTCTGCCTGTTCAGAATAAACAGAATAGGAGAGAAACCAGGAATTGATCTCCAAGCATCCCCTGGAAGAATACTATTTTCACTATGAAAAAGAATTTTAAATGTTGGATCACTTTTGGAGCCATTGCAGAACCCCAGTGAAGAAACAAAGAACACTGTTTCCACTCCTTTGAAATTCACTGCTGAGATTTTGATTTTATATACACATGTAAATGAATTAAGGTTCATCTAGTGGCCACTAATTAAGATAGCTACTAGGCAGAGTGGTAGTTTTTCAAACTAAGAGATTGCAGATTTTTTGATGTTTTTAGTTGTGCCCAGAATTAGTGGTAGCAGCTTACAGTCTTACAATTTTTCAGATTTGTAATGAAAATTAAGAAAACTTACATTTCAGAGCAAGCAGTACCTTTAAAGCAAACAGTGTTCGTAGTGACAATTATCTCGAATTTGGTACTATGACACTTTTTTTCCCAAAGAACAAGTTGCCTAATTATCTTATTTCAGCAGAAAGTTCAGGAGAATTTAGATAATTTGGAAGCGCATGCTCCCCTCTCATTTTGGAGAGCAGCCCTCAAGAAAGCTGCCGCTTTTCAAAAACCTTTAGAAAAGAGAAAGGAAATTACTCTGCCTTGTGTATATCTATACATTACATTTCAAAAACAAGTATCTTGTCTCACATTCATGTTAGATTTACTCCTGTGTTACGTGTGGGTGAAACTGAGTAAAACTGGACCACATAAATGCAATTTCAAACTATTTTAAAACCATAAAATGTATATTAATGTATAACATTAAAGAATAGGGGGGTTACTGTTGCAGACTAATACTTTTGGTTTACAGAAAAAACCCACCAAACAACAACAAACATTTAAATGTCTTACATGCTTCTATCCTTGAGTAAGACAGGTCTTTGATTTTGGAGATCTGTATGTACTTGGAACCCTTCCTCATTTCTCGTGGGTCATCAAAGACAGAACAGGATTTCTTGGGTAGGTATTTTTCTGTGTCTTACTGATATGAGCAAGAAAATTTAAAATCTGAACACAAACTAACTCAAAACTTCAATGTTAACATGGCAGGCAGAATTTTATTCCTGTTAATCAGGTTTCCAATTTAGGTTCCTAAATATAAAACCAAACAAATATGAGAATCCTACTTTGGCTATAATTCTCTATTAACTTAACTATCATTTCCAAGACAGAATTTGTTAAGTAATATTAATTAATAGAATTAATATTCACAAAATAATCCCCAGACTGACCCCTTTTAATCTTAATTCTGTTATGTCACTAATGAAGGAGACGAGAATTTTGGTAGTTTTAATTAAAAGTGCTTCTTAATCAATGAACAGCGCTAAGCTAAATAATGGCTTTACAGCTCTGATAACATTTGTGATTGCTCATAATAAAACATCCATTACTTCTACAAAGTTAACACATTCAAATATATGGGCTTTAGCTGCTGATAAACTGACCCATTTCTTAGGTTATTCACACGCAGAGTGAAGCCATTATATGTTATTTGAGCAAAATCTAACAGTAAAAAAATCTTCTTGCGGTGTCATTGCTCTGCAGATGTGACAGGCAAAGGCTCACTGCGAGTAATGAAATTATATTGCTTTTACCTTTTCCAGTGCAGATGAGATGACTGCCATCTGTAAAAAATTCCCACACGGCCTAATGTTCAGCTAAATTTAGTGGTGCCAGCTGGGTCTTGTTCTCCGAGTATAATAACCTTAATATCATAGGACTGTCTTTGACAGGGCAAATGTTACTGCCTCGGAAATGAATTTTTCATTGCCAGTCCTTGGTGCACATATGACAACCCTATTTCAGAAGATCTGTTGAAATAAGCCTGATTTTTCACTTTGTATGTTGCTCTGCGTTTGCAGAACCCTGAAGTTGCTTTCTTGTGCCTTTCTACCCTTCTCATCTCCTGATGGACCTGGGCGATCAAAAAGGAGGTTGAAGCTGGATTTACTTCATGCATAATATGTAAGATGTAATTTCTTACTATTTCTGAATCAGGACATAATGTATTTGTTGGAACTAATGCAGTCAGTGCTCTTTAAAACTGTTTGGTGATTGATATATCTGTCTCGTTCCTTTCCTCATTTCCTGCTCCCTTTTTCAAATACCATTTTAACTAGGAAAAAATGTACTTAAAAAAAGAAATGAACATCCTCCGGGAAACATACTGGTTTGAATTATTATGTGGAGAAAAATAATTCACTAACTCAGGAAAGCCTGCCAGAGCAAAACCAAAAAAATGGCTGAGAAAATCTTTTTATTTCCCTGGGTTCACAAAACTTTCACAGATCTGAATTTTAATTGCTGAACGATGAACAATAAAGGAGAGAAGACGTAGACAGTGATCCTATATTTTTTAATGACTGAAATGTAAAATAATGAGTTTGGATTAGTTTTATGGAGTTTTTCTGCCTTTATTTTCACAACTGTAAGCAAGAAAAATAATTTGGACAATGACTTCTGAGAAAAAGTATTTGTTTTGTCAATTGCTATAGGTCTAATCCTTCCAGTGTGCAGCCAGGTAAGGAAAATGCTACATCATGGCAGCGAGGAAAAATCGTGTGTGTTGCTCTTCTCATAGTAGTTGGTAATGGTCTTGTCAGCAGTTCAACACCCTTTTCAGAATATGCAGTTCTTAACGTAACAATAACATTTGCTTTTAAGCTTGTAAAGTGGATTATTGACCTGGGAGTCAGATAGGACATAGTTTTTATCGCAAGCAAAAAAAACATGAAAAGTTCAACTACTCCTATAAGTAGATGCCTGTAAGGACAGATTAATTCACGGAGCCAAAGAGAGAGGGGTTGTGTATGACACCTTTCAGTGTTAATCTATTTACCATGTTCCATGAAGCTGGAAGGACAGTAGAAAAAAACTGTGAAATATAAGTGTGGATACATGCTAGTAAGTTAATTAACATTTCTTTTATACTTTGCAGTTCTATTTTTAATTCATAAATGGATTCATCTGCGCACACCCATTCATCAACCCTTCCACACTGTGTACAGTAGAGACAGTGTAAGTAGAGTAATAACACAGACTTAGACAGGCCATCATAGGCCAAGTGATAAGATTGCTATCTCTCAAAAATCAGCTTTTAAAGTGGGATTAGAAATATTTTACACAATAAGCGTATCTTAGTGATCTCAGAGGAAAACAATCAAACAACGAGATGCAACAGTAGAAAATGGTCTTGCCAGGCTGCAAATTCAGTCAACAACTACTACAGGAGCACTTGAAGGCTTTTCTCTAGTCACAAGTTTTTTACTGACACTATTATTCCCCTTACCAGGTTCCTGTACAGTGAAATGTTCATACCCAACATCTTTAATGTGTGAAGACATTACTGTGCTGTGATCTGATACTGAAGTGTCCTGGCCTTACAGATTCACAGGTCTGGACCTCTTATGTTGGCTGCACCCCCTATGAATAAGAGGTCTTGGATTTACTTCAAAATTCATATATTTTCTTCCTCCAAAATGTAAAGCTCAAAAGTGCCAAAACTTGTGGAATGTGTGCATTTTCACTCTGCCTCCTTTTCCTGAAAGCTTAGCTGAAATCAAGATAACCAAGATTGAAAACCCATTAAATGCTACTCAGCCAAGTCTAGGAGCACGTTGCTATAGGTGTAAATATATAGTGATTTGCTAACGGACAGCCAGTTCACTTCTGTGGCCAGTATTTCTTATTTCCTACTGCAGGAAGTAGGAGACTTGGCCGTATACTGGGGATCTATTTTGCTGCGGGTGGCACCAAAACGAAATACAAAAGGGCTGTTCTCAACACAATCTGTGAAATACGTTTTGCAAGATGGTATTTGTTGTATGCGTATTGCAATTTCTACAAGCAGAATTAGACTTTTTAGCTGTCTTGTGAAGTCCAAATAAAAAAGAAAAAGGAAACGTTTGGCTTTTTTGTCTCCTGATCCTTTTTTTCTTAAGTATTTAAAGAAGGAAGAAAAAAAAAAGACACCAAAAAAAAAATCCCACAGTATCATGGGTCTGAAAGAGGAGTCAGCTGGTGTGTTTGGTTATTTTTTTTTTTCAGGGAATTTCACTGTCTCCAGCTATGAGAGTTGGAAGCCTTACGAAATGTCTTGAGCAGGTTATGCTTGGGATATGTCAGTCAGGAAGCAATAGATTTGACCTGTCATAGTAATAGCTTTGTTGTCAGTGGCACAGCGGAAAGGTAAGTCTCAGGGAACGTGCTTCACAAGGGTGGAATATAGATAAGACAAGAACAAAGTAAAAGCAAAAAATCCAGCTCTGCATGGTAAAAAGAATGCCCCATTTTTCTAGTCTGATACTTATTATTGCTGTTCAATGGGACATTAAAACCAGGTGTCAAAGTATCTGCAGCGTCTCCTTTCATATTCATTCTGCATCTTTGAAGGACCTGTTTTATTCTTTATTTCATGTTTCTCAGTCCGCAGAAGGAACCGCAAGGTGATTCCCACAGTCGCATCCCAGTAGGTACGTACATCAGAGGCAGCTCCCCTGTCTTCTTTCAAGGTGGTTTTAGGCACACCCTGCTTCTCTCTTTATCTTTCATCATCTGCGGTAGTCGGGAAGAGCTGTTTTAAATTGGTTGCTGTCCTAGCATGTATTTCTCCAAATTAAAGGACGGCTCAGCTGGCGGGATGCACAGGCGGGGCGCCAGCTTTCTTCTGCTTCCCACCAGCCCCGCACTGGGGCAGAAGGGAGAGCGCCTGTGAAACCAGCCGTACGGTTCTTGGGGAGGGGGGGGCGGTGGGTTGAGACAGCGGTGTGGAAGGCAGCTTGTGGCTGATGTTACGGTGAAATGTAGTAAAAAGTCAAACCTGGTAATTCTGAGTGCCAGCGTTCTCCTGACACCTCTGGTTGCATTGCTAGGCAAACATCCTGCGTGTCGTGTGGAGCAGAAAAAGGAAAAAAAAAACCAACCAAACCTAAAATCATAGGTTACTGGAGAGGGACTAAAAGAAAAGCCTTCCTCTCCACTCAATCTTTTTCTTTTAATTAAAAATGGTTTTAATGTAAGTAGAAGAAAGCAGACATTGTCTCCGTGCTATTGTTCTGGCTGGCAGGGTTGAACAGCTCTAATCCATAATATCTGCAATATCTCATTAATTTAGGCATATTTCTTGTTTTTCTCTTTTCTCGTAGCCTTGTTAATTACGGTCTCATCTACAGAAGCAAAGAATATTCTCAAATAATGGAAAGGAACATCTTTTTCATGTTAATTAAGCGAAGGAGTGGAGAATGAAGGGGAAATTGCCATGTATTGCACATACCAGCAAGGAGCAAATCATGCTGTTGAAGAGCATACAGGCTGAGCAGTAATTCGTGCACTCTTCCCTTTCTGATACAACAAATTCGATGTTCTGTGGCAGTTAAAGGACCTGGAATTTGTCCTTTCTACTCCCCAAAATGGCATGTTAGGAGGGATGAGCTTGTCTTGGTTTTTTACCTGGGATTTATGCACCATTAATAATAAAGTTTTATCCTGTCAGCCCTTCACAGAGTCTATTCTATAGTGTTTGGAACTGAACACAAAATGTTTTTAAAGAGAACCTGTGATAATTATAATAACAGCTCATTTTGATTATATATTGGGAAATAAGCATTACATCTGTTATTTATCCCTGTCTTCCTCTGAGCTCTCTATATAAAAATAGCTGTATTTCTGTAGCGCAAATCTTAACAAAAGGACAGTAGCATATTATCAGAGAGAACATGCACAGCTGTGGAGATATTCTGTACAATTTCCCAATGCACGTATCAAACATTTCACAATTAATGTCTTGGCCAGACTGGCTGGGCCGGCAGCACTGACAGGGTGAGGAATTCCGTAAAGATCCCTTAAATGTTTTCAAGGTTATGTACACTGGGCCCACTGCAGGGAAGGAAATGAAATTTGAAAGAAGAACGAGCTACTGTGCATGATCTTTTCAGCATCCTTTATTATCACAAACTACTGTCACTGACCACAGATCACAATCAGATGCTTCAAAGAACAGGGCAACTGGCTTTATGTAGTATTTTTCTGCAGAAATTACTACAGTTTATAGTTGTCAAAGATTTGCTTGAATCTTGAAATAAGAGTTAACACTGCTTCCAAAGCTCGTGGTTGCCTAGTACCAATAGAATTTTTAATTTTAACTTAATTCTTCAGGAGAAATAGAATTTTATTTCTTTATTTTACTTGGCAATTTAGTTGAATGCAAAAGAATATCTGTTTGTAAATAACAGAATAGATCTTGGTTCAATTCCTCTAAATATTTTTCTCTCACAAACAATTTATAAACTTTAAACATATTTAATTTATTTGTTTACAATTTGAATTTGTCTACTCTTCCATTTCATTACAAATTTGTGTTCCTGTTTTATGAGATAGGCAGTGCAAAACTCTTTTCTTTGAGCTTAACTTTATTATTTGCTGATTTCCTAAGATAAAAAAAAAAAAAGTGCAGAAATTAGAGGATTTTTTTTTCAATATTCTTACTTTTGAGACAAAGCATTTGAAAACATGAAAATATTTTTTTTTCTTATTTCTTAAAAAAAGGTTTTCTAGGTAAGAAAGAAGTATCCATTTGCCAGGGATTTAGATGGTTCTTGTAATATATTGCTTTTTCATCTCTGTATACATCTTCTGACGAAATTTTTGGTCCTGTTGGCCCATTTCAGCCAAATTTGTTGGAGAAGTCAAGGACTCAGATGTTCAAAGCTTCGGTAAGTGTCAGGAAAATAGTAGAAGCATAGAATTGTTAGGGTTGGAAGGGATCTTAAAGATCATCTAGTTCCAACCCCCCTGCCATGGGCAGGGACACCTCCCACCAGACCAGGTTGCTCAAAGCCCCATCCAGCCTGGCCGTGAACACTTCCAGGGATGGGGCATCCACAACTTCCCTGGTCAACCTGTTCCAGTGCCTCACCACCCTCACAGTAAGGAACCTAAACCTCCCTTCTTTCAGTTTAAAACCGTTGCCTCTTGTCCTATCACTACGCTCCCTGATAAAGTGTCCCTCCCCAGCTTTCCCTCTGATCATCTTCGTCGCTTCCTCTGGACTTGCTGCATCAGGTCTATGTTTCCTTCTTACGCTGGAGACCCCAGAGCTTGACGCAGCACTCCAGGTAGGGTCTCACCAGAGTGGAGTAGAGGGGGAGAATCAGTTGATGCAGGATAGAAAGTATGAAACTGTTCACAGGGCTCTCATGTGCCTCTTTCCCCTGAAATATCTGCAGAATTCTTCTAAGCACCCCAAAAGAAGTAGAGGTTTCATTGGATTTTGTACCTTCTTGTACTCGCTTTCCAATTCAGACCCCAAGGCAACCAGGCTTTCTTGGGTTTGATGCTATAATGAATAATTTGTTTGTTCTTTTAAGCTGAGTTCTATGGGAGAAAGGGACATGCAGAGGCGAGGAGAGAAGGCACGTGTAAGTCTAAAATATACACATAAGAAGCATAAATGTTCTCCTTTTAATAATCCAAAACCAAATAGCCAAACTCTGGTAGAAAGTGATTTTTTTACAGGGTGGGGTTGTGTGTGTGAGTGTGGAATTTGGGGATTATTTCAAAACTACCGTTGTTATTTGGATGGTCCTACTACGGTTAAACACCTTTGAATATTCTGGCAATGTTGCCATAATTCATTTGGGTATTTCTCTATGTCAATTTGGTTTTGATCTGAAATAAAGTTTTTGTGCCAAGGTGAAATTAAGTTGGAAATATGAAGGCAATATTTTGTTTCCATTTGACACTTCTATCAAAAGTGAAGAAGGTAAGAGCCGGAGATCAGTTGCCTCATGGATTATTTTTACTTCAGCGGCCAGGAAAGTCAGATGTTTTAGTTCAAATACCTCATCTCTCACCCTGCCATTATTCCCATCTTGACCCTAATCATTCTGCAACATTTTACACAGTCTTTTCTTTGGTAGTGGAAAAATGGACATCGAGCAGTTTGCTGGAGTATGGTCTGCAGACCAAAACTCATAACTGTTGGAGAGTCCTAAGGGTAGGATTTTCAGAGAATGGCCTATCACTATACTGTCAAATCAGTTGCATGTTAAATGTTAATAGGGTAGTTCAAATGATAATTAAGTCTCTCCAAGCAATTTAATTTTTTTTCTTTTTATTGCATTGCATTTTAAAACCACGGGATGTGCAATTACTTGTCAGCTACCATGTTATTAGAGATTTTTATTCACTATGTAACTTCTTTTGTCTAAGCAAATTTATGGTCATCAAGGAGCAAAAGAAGAGGACGAAGTTCTTTTATCATACATTTCACTGGGTTATTATCAAATTATTATGGTCTATTAAGGAGTCAGCACTTGTGTAAAAACCCCTCACTATATTTTGCACATGTATGCAGATGCCGTGGTATTCAGAGTCAGCTTTCGTAAGAAGTTAATCATCAAAGGAAAGTAATGAACGTTTATATTACCTTGCAAATTTTTACTCAATTTCTGAGCTTTGTTGTACTTTATAATCATCTTGTTCTAAATTATAAAGTAGATTGTTTGCTTCAAACTTGTCTAAATATACCTCCCACAATCAACTCTTGTATAATGCACAGAACGTAAGGGATTCCGGTATATTCGGATAAGAAACACACAACTCATTCATTGCTTATTCTCTGTAACCATGAGCTCCTACAGGGACTTTCCTTGAATTAGAGAGTTGGTAAAACTTGGAACAAATTTTCCTTCTTCTTTTTCCATGCAAAAATTTTACCTGTTTCACCTGAAATTCTGGGGTATAATAATGCTGGAAAAATGCATGCACTGGCACCCTCTCCTCATCGTGTCCCGTCCATGACACCTGTCCTGTCCTTGGGTGCACTACACCCAAGTGAAGTGCACTCGGGTGTAGAAATTGTCATTAAGGAAGGTCACAGTCACAGGCAGCTCCATATCTACAATAGGAGACTTTGGGTGGATCATTCCTGGGGTCAGGTGTGAAATTCCTTATGTTTTCCTCTGAAGCTTTGGTACAAGCACCTGTGAAAGGCAAGAGTACAGGTTACCATGCCAACATTGACATGACTTCATCCACTCTCAATGCTTTTCAGGGACCTTATTTTGCATTATCTTTACCTAATCCTTCAGAGTGAATTCCCATCAGCAGTTGGGGCGCATTAGGTGCCTCTTTGGAGAAATATAATGATTTAGTTTCACCCAAAATGAACCCAGCTTTTGTGTTTGAAGATGACACACAATGTAAACTGTACAGCACGAGGCCAGGTGATTCGGAAATTCACATTAATAGTATAGTCCTGATGTGAACTAAAATCGTGATATAGATGTACCTAATGAGACACATCAGTTTTCTCCCACAGTAGGAGGCTTGCTATGTTCTTTGGAAAGCAATCGAGGATGAATGGGGAAACGGTGAAACTTAAATCAGACTTTGAGAAAATTCTCTGGGACTTCACAATCCAAGCATCTTTCCTCTCTCCAGGGAAGTAATTTTTTCTCTTTAATGAGAGATTTAAGATGTAAATATTCTGTCAGCTGGCTGTAGGTTATGTTTTTAAAATTTGCATCTACAATTAAGCAATATTTGTGGTGAGTGAAAAAGAAGCATATTTATGTCTTCAACTTACCTTTGCTAACCTATGAAATTAGTTTATGAGTAGGTTCAAACGTATAAAATTTAGCATGCCATTGGCATTATAATAGCCTGCTATAGAGCTTTAAAGAGACTTGAAATGACATTTCTTATTTTGAAATGGAATAAACTGATGTTGAAAAAGAACTATTTTTGGTTCAAATGCTGTGTTTACAAACAACGTAAAAGGGGATTTTGAATTGTATGAAAAACATTGTACAAAATTTAAGGGCTGCATAGATAGCTAGCATCTATATTTCATAGCTGCTTTCTTTGTAGTGCTCTGTACATTTTAATATTCTGAAAATTCTTCATCCAGTTACCTGAAATTTTATGCTGTATTGAAATTATTAGCAGAGCTCTGCCCCTTGTCACCTTCTGGAAGAACTTTAATTTGCCAAATGTGCTTAGTGAAAATGATTTTGCCACCTAACACAAGGGAAAGGATGCGGACAGGTAGCATTAGGTTATTTTGATTGAACCCCCTTTTATAGACATCTAAAGTAGTATTAGGAAGGCTTTGGTAAAGCTGAAGAAAATTGTTTATATTTTGGAACTATGTTGTTTTAAATTGCATGTTTTAAAAGCAACACGCAGTTTGACTATAATATTCAGTATCATTCACTCTGCCTTCAAAACAGGACAGGTCTTTTGATCTGACGAGCAACAGCGCACAACAAGTAGTCTAACCTGAGTAATAAAGAAATGATCCAGCTTCAGGTCTTATTCAATAGAGATTTCCACTGAAACAGCTGCAGCTGTTTCCATGAGAATCTGAAATACATAACGTATCTTCTGTCGTCGCTGAGTAGCATACAAAGTAAAGATTCTGGTAAGTCAGGACTAGTATTTTAAGTTAAGATTCACGTAGCTAAACTAATGGGCAATATCCTTTATGATATTTTGTGTCCCCATGCGTGAAAGTGGGTGAGAATTATATAACTGAAAACGACTCGGAGAGGGAGAAAATATCACGGATGAGAAAAACTGACCCAAAACACAACGGAGCGATTTTGATATGATTGATCATGATCAGAAGTAACTTCATGAAATTAAATTATTCCTCAGAGTAGTCCCAAACATATTCTGTGTGCCTCCACAGCCACCTGAGGCAATCCAACCTTTCTATAGTCTATGGATAAACGTGGGTGTTTTAGTTGTAGGGCCAGGCAATCCTAGCAGCCTCTCACAACAAAAAAAGTGAGAGAAAGGAGGGGGTTGGAATGAGCCAGGAACTCAGGTGATCCCTGCAGCCTCTGGCAAAGCCAAGCAGCTCGCTAGCACCTCTGGGCCAGAGGAGCCGTGTGTGACTGAGGTTTATTACGTCTTCCGTGTGACTTACAGAGCACTCTAACGGGCCCAAAAATGTTGTGAAAGATGTGTTAAACTGGAAGGCATCTTCTAGAACAGAAGAAAGGGTTTTCAGAGGGATTTGCTCCCCAAGGCAGTCCGGCCTTTTATGAGCACATCATAGACTCACAAATTGGTATGAAGGGATCAACTATATATAGAGAGAGAGGGGTCTGTACACGATATAGGGCTCACTGTGGGGTAGTGATCAAAACCCAAACTGTTGCAGAGTGAATTGTTTCTGCTTTTTTTAGCTATGTTGCATATTTGTGACTGAAGATATATATTAAGAAGTTGGAAAGTGCCTTCAAAGTAGTGGAGGGGACAGTGAGGAAGCGAAGCGAAGAGTGCTGAAAAAGAGTTTCTTTTCACAGGAAAAAATGAACAGGAAGCAGAAGGGAGATATGGTGAAACTCTTGAAACCTTGCGTGAAGCTCATTTCTTTATAAAAGGAATCCTGCACCTAAAGAAACTGTAAGTCAAATTGGAGTTTCTCTTTTAGCAGTCAGGCCAACATATGTTTTCAAGATTGCAGAACATCCTTTTTTAATGTGTGACATGATTGGGTGGCGACTGAGTCCATGCAGCCACCTTTGGCAGCTCATAGGTTCAGGTACCCCCTGGCCATCTGGCCTTGTTCTCCCTCCCACCCAGGTGCCCTCCACCTCGCTGTACCCCCGGCTCTGCACGCCTCTGTTTCAAACTTAGGTTCTGAATGTTCTGCAAACCTAAAAGTCATTGTTTGTCTGACTTTTTTTTTCTCCTCAGCCTGCACTCCCTAAATAATCTGAGAAAACAAATATAAACAACTTTTGACAGTTAATTTGATCTACAAATCAACCCAGAACTCTCTAGTAACCAACATTAATGTCCAGTTTCTTACTAGGACATAAATCTCTGGAATTCCATTAATACAAACAGACCCCCTGTGTCAAGTAATATTCTTTTCCCTTAAAACACCACAGATGTTTCTCACATTCTCCACATGCAGCAAAACCCTTTAGTTTCATTATAATCCCATCCCTATCCCTCCCCACTGATTTCAGAGTAATTTATATCTCACCCTGGTGCAAGGCAGAAATCGGTTTTGATGGTTCTATCTTTATGTAGATGGGAATTAGCAGAACTTTATATAAATTGCAGGAAATGTTGTACAAAGTTCTTCTGAAGCCAAACACTGAATATGATTATATACAGCAAATTATAAACTGATTTGGGGCTGCAAAGTTAATATGAAAAGAGTGCTATGCTTGTTAGAGTGTATAAAACTCATGAAATGAACTTAACAATAACTAGTTTTTTTAGTATTTTCACTTAGAATTGTATCTCACTGGAAAGTCTTCAAAACAAATTGGAAAACATATGGAGTGCTTTCAAAATGTGTATGTGGACAGCATGGAGATTTACGAAGACCTAATGATAGAAATGCGTGCTCATGCAACATACTCAGCCATGAGCCTTCTCTGAGCTTAAATCTGTAGAGACACTGTTTCTCTTCAAAATGGTTGCATCTGGTTCAGCTGAAATTCCAGTTTAAAACTCGTTAATTTAATATATATTCATTTGTGGAGAAATTTGGTTTATTTTCTTTGCTTTTAATAAACCAGAAACTCTATTTCTAATTGTGTTATGCTTTGTAACGAGCATTTAACACTTGTAAGCATGACACTTACAACTGTGGCAAGAAAAAAGTTTCTACAGAAAAAAGTAAGAAGTTTCTTGCTCAGAAAGTTTTATGCATAATCTTTGAGGGGAGAAAAGTTGTATTTCTTAGCAACATTGTTGTATTTGTGAGTGAGACAGTTTCCTTCATAGTTTATACTACATTACAGTTCTATTTGACAATTTAAATATGTATACAAATTATATCATGCCAGGTATGTTTTAAACATTTATTTTCAATACCTGATCTGAGCTGGGATGTACCAGTTTTCCATACCAGTATTTTGAAGGCACTGGTGGTCTCTGCAACCATCAACACACTTTGTGGGCCAATCTCCAGCCTTAAAATTAAAGGTAAATATCACTAAAACTGTGTGTGCTTCTTCCGTGACATAGAAATGAAAAATATCAATTTGTTTATTAACTGTAATGCCCCCAAAATTTTCACTGAAATAGCTGAACTTTTTAAGTTACATTAAGAGTCTAAACCTAATCCAGCATTTAAAGAGTATATGTGCTCAATATATGTATATCTCACTGCAGAGGTGGACCAGGTGTGTGAACGCAGAGGTAAGATTAATTGTTAATGGCAGGTTCCCCCCCAGGGATGTAAGTATTTCTGCGTTTAGGGGTTTGCCTGAGACAGATGTGGAGGGGGAAGATTTCAGAGGAAAACAAACCATCCCTTATCACTGCTCAGAACTGCAGACAGGTCAAGTCTTTCTCACGGTTAGTCATGGATTTCTCCCTACATTTCGCCTTTCTGACGTTTCCATTTATGCCTATTTAATCTATATCTGAAACTGAACAGAAAGGGGTCTTTGTTCTTGGTGGAAAAATCATAAATGATCAATGCAAGGAGATGGTTCTGGCCCCATGGACCCTAGAAGTTGTGCGGATCCCCGGAGCCAGAGCAGAGCCTCTCGGCAGGGACACACCGCGCTCCTCTTGTCTCACGGAGATGCTGACTCTCGTTTTGAAGATTTTGCCTGGGAAACTGCTACTTCACTGAAAAAAAAGAGGCGAGGGGAGAAGAGCGAGCAGGTTTCTAAAGGCCTAAAAGTAACTGAATATTTGCCATCTATGTTCATTGTAGGAATAGAAGAAATGAGTTGAGTTATTTACAGGGCTTCAAAGATACCGGGTGATACTAGAGTCAGGCAAACGTTTGAGACAATCTATTTTATGACCCCTTACAATTCTCAGACTTTTGTTTCTGGGCACTTTTAGAAATCAGTTTGTCTGAGCTAGTCTAAGGAGCTGAGAGCTGGAAGCAGCTGACTTCAAAGGCAGACAGGGTGAGACTAAAATTTCTTGCCAGGGCGGAAAGGGAACAGAAAAAGAGGAAGAAGTAGAAAGGAGCTGCAGAAGAAGCAGGAAATAGATACGGAGGATATTGGGGAAAAAAATATGTATTTGGAGGAGGTGAGAAAGGGAATTAAAGCAAAATTATATTCACAATATATTTATGAAAGCAATAAGGAAATCTCTTATTTCCTAGTAACTGTCTAGCAGTTTCCACTGACTGCCATGTGCTGTTCCCACCGCCTGTGAGATGAAAACTCATGTAAATTCAGAGGTACAGTGTAAACCTAAACTGCTTATCGTGTGGGCAACCCCTGGCTTTTCCATGAATGCACAAAATGACTTTTCATCTGTAGGGCCTCCAACACTGCCCAGAGAGACATGGCATAATGACATAGCACCTTAACATCCATCTCCTTGCTCTGTCTCATTGAATACATGCAAAAAGAAAATAGGAAGGAAAGTAAGGAAGAAGTGTCTCTCTTTTTCAAAGTATATGCAATATGAACAAATAAAATATCCAGATGTGACCAGAACAAGTGGTACAGACATGCCTTGAAAGCAGATTCATGCAGATCCAGGTAGTCTCTTTTCCTTGAAATACAAGGAAAGAGCAGAAGAGAAAACCCCCCATTGCTATTCATTGTGGTGCCTGACCCAGAGCATAAGCTTTTCTCTGGTCTTGGTAGAGCAGACAATATTTAAAACGAGGAAATATGTAGAGCTGTCCTTTGCAGTAGATGGCTAGTGATAAATTGTCCTGTCACTGGCTGGAGGCTCTCCAGGTTCTCCCTAACTGCAGAAGATGTGACACTTTATGTATTGTACTCTGCTTTGCAGCACTGTCCGGTGCATTTTGCTCATGTACTTTTCCTCTCGAGAATAGCTCATGGAATTATTCATGAATTCATTCAGTTGAATAGGTTCACTCTTCCCCTATTAGACTCTGGCTTACAATCTTTGCAAAGCATTGCTTGGGAGCTGAAGGACTTTTTACTTCAAACTATTTAAAGAAAATTGTAAAACTAGCCCAAAAAAATAAACTAGATTATAAAAAATAAGGACCACAAACAGGACAGCCAACTGTGTGGGAAAGCATTTGCCCAAAAGTCATCCTTTAAAAAGATGCAGACAAACGTCGACCAGGTTAAATGGCCATGAGAGAACTGCAGTTTGCTGAGGTTGACACAAAGGAGATGTGTGGGTGTGGGTCAGGGGGCCCTTGGCAGCAGGACGGACACATGCAATGCCATGTCCCCCATCTGCAGCCTGAGGAACCCAGCACTGCTGGTGGAGTTGCTGGAAAACCTCAGGTTCTGGGGCACAGGTACCAGCACAACCTCTCAGATGAGGTGCTGTGGGGCACTGAGAAACCTGCAGGTGCATATAAACCTTTTATAAAAAGTCTAGCATTATGGATCACCTGTTGCATTGCTGATATGGATTGCAAAGGTTTCATTCCCTGGTTGCTGGTTAATTATGTCATTAATAAACTGCTTCAGTCTTGACCTAGTTTAAACTACAGGAACCAAGCAGGTTTTACCTGTGATAGAAAGCCACACATCACTCTCTCACATTTTAGTTACAAGACACCATTTCATATATTTTGATTTGCATGCCACTGTAAGCCAAATTGTTCACAAGTACAACCAAACATGTTAAGGTGGACAACAAGAATATTTTCTAATTACATTTTCTTTTTTGAAGCTGATGTGAAGCTAATTCAGAGCTTGAAAAAGAGGGCGAGCTGTTCATTGGGGAAAAAAAGCCTCATCTCACATTCTGACAATCTCTCTGAACGTCAGCCTGCCCTTCTTGGTAATCAGAGGAAGACCATCCAAATTCAGCAAAACACTGTCCAGATCTTTTTTGATGGAAAATTTAGGTTTACATATATGAAAACATAAGTCTCTGGTGAAGTTGTGTTGGAGTATGGGAAGCAAAGGACATTGCTGATGAATAAGCACTAAATGGGAAAGCTAAATTATCCTCTCCCATAAGCTGCTGGACTCTAACTTTTGTAGAATACAACAACTCTCCTTTTATAAATGAAAGAGAATTGCTTTCTTACATTTGCACACAGAGCCACAGGTCCAGCAGGAGTTAAAGCCTGCAACACAGAACCTCTGATACTGGCCTTTGGAAAACTTTGAATCTAACGTTTCAGGTATTTGCTCTGCTTTTGTTGAGAAGTAAATTGGTTCTGTAGTTTCAGTGGGTAGCGTAGAAGGCGAGGGACAGGTGGAAGAGTAGACTTCAGCAGAACAATGAGATCTTGCCACCCTTTTTTGTGTTGAATCAGCCTGTCCTAGAGAAGGGAAGTCAGTGTCAGACTCTGGTCTTCATCTCACAGGTAAGGTATGGACAGCTAATTTACTTAAATCATTTTGGAGAACACAGCGCAGCAGTGAGTTTAAAATCAGGAAAAAAGGGAAGGTCATTGGATCAGGAAGAGTAAACGTGGAAATCTGATATGCAGTGTATACCTGTTAGAGTATCAATTGCAAACGGCTTCAATCAAGAAACAAAATGGTGTTTCTGCTGGTTTTAGAGAATTTCCCCTTTTCAAAATGAGATGCCTTTGCGCTGCTGTGGAGGCTGGGAATTCCCAGCAGCAGAGTAGGTCAGCACCTTCCTCTTACCCACCAACACTTGCCCACCGAAAGGCAGATTTTCAAACATCAGTGGGGCAAGTCATGGAGCCAAATGGCATTTTAGCAATCACATGCTGAATGGGGAAAAAAAAATAGACCCCCCCGTACCTCATCTTTGTTATTTTTGACCACTTCCCCAGTGGGAAAAATATTTATTCATTTTAGCGTGTCTCCTTCTGAATAACAAACAGAAAATCACTTTCATCGTTGATAACGGCTATTGTACTTTTTTTTCCCTCTGTGATATGTGCTGACTTTAATGTCAGTTATTTCAGATATGAAATTATGGAAAATTGGGTCTGCAGCATATGCAGTTTGCAGCGTATGCTGTCACTGCTCTCGAGGGCTGCATTTCAAGTGAAAGCTGTGGTGCTTACTCTCCCCAGAAAACTGGAGCAACCGCCTGTTGTTACAGTCTAATCTCAGCATGTAAAGATTCAGCCATTAAACTCCTCTCAAGGTTAATTAAAGTTTAGAAGGCAAAGGTTTGAAATGCAGACATGCTAGGGAGAAAGACATTTCCTCTAAGGATTAAATACAAGTCAGTGGCTGGAGCTCTTTTCAGCTCCCTGTTAATTCAAGTCTTTGTCCAGGTGATTTTTACACACCAGAATAAGACCTGGAGAGCTCAGGACATGCATTTGGTGAGCTGAGACCCTGACTCTAGCTGAAGCCCCATAAATTAACCAGGACCTGTCAGCTAGAAGAACATGATCTAACAAAAACTTAACAATAATCTGTTTAACGATTCAAGGATCTACAGCAGTGAGAAGGGAATTGAAAGTCAGATAAAAACATGCACTACGATCTGAAAGCATTTGCATAATCTTCTAAAAACCAACTAAACACTTTTTAATTCATTTTTTTTCTTTGTTTGTCCAAATAGGGTGAATATTCATAAAAATCCATTTTTAACAGATCTATTCCACCAGCTTGGTCTTTCTAAAATGAAACAGAAGATTCAGCATTTGAAATACCACAGAAAAAGTATATTAGCTAACTGGATGCTAACAATTTCATACAGATGTCTGCTTATCATGCAAATAGTTTATTTAGATGCCAAGACACATTAGACTCCGCTGATCGGAAAGTGAAAAATGGTCGTTGCTTCATGTTGTTCCAGTGTATGTGACCAGAATTTCAGTGTATTTTCCCTTGTACATCAGATAGCACCGAAATGTGCAACAACAACGAGGGACACAGAAACTGTACACAAAGGAGGCTTGATTTCTAATATATTGGGTATTAGCGGTAGATGATGGGCTGCATAAGAACAGATGTCTTTAAATCAACAGACCCTTACGCAAACAGCTGTTAACAAGAAAATATATCTAATTTCACCTACTGTACTCTTAATTTTACTCCTACCATGCTGATCACATGCTGATTTCAGTATGACATTTAAAAAGAGGTCTCAGCTGGTTTATATAGTACTTTATAACCCCTGATTTGCAAAAGGCCAAGTGACTCATATTACTTGCGAGTTCCAGAAAATAATACAGTGTATAGCCTTCTGTGGAACATGGATGGGTTTTCATTAAATCTTAAACCTAAACCGCTTCTTGGCCTTTCCCCAACATCACACCTACCATTTTTCTCTCTAAATGATGCTCAAACCCTAAATGTTGGTACATCGCTTTTATCTATTACTATTCCTGAAGATGATTTAATCCTCCTAATATCTAATGTAAAGGTCTTGCTTTTGCACAGAGCTGTTGGTAGGGTGCATAATGAAGGTCCTCCATTGAAGGATAAGTCAGATAACTGAGTGTCTTATCAACACGTAGCCCACAACAGAGCACTGCTCTCGGTGTGCTAAACGGACCACAAAATGTTTCAGCTCCTGGAAAATGCATCATTTATTCTTACTAGAGGAAGTGTTTTTGAAGGCAACGGATCAAATCAGAAGTTTTTTTTCCTTGATAAAGGTGGGCTTTTTGACTGGTGCAAGTACCTGCAAATAAGGAAAAAGCAATTTCTGTTATTTCAGAGTGATACTGTGCTGAAGGGAACCACTCTACATGTCAAGCTAGACATGTAGAGTGAACATGTCAATTCACCATATTCAATGTAAGTATCCAATTCTGTTTTCTCTTCCCCCACCATTATCACTTATCAAAGCTTAACTGATCATGCTGCCATTGAGGGGGTGGACGGAGGTCCTCCTCCACAGCTGCGTGGGACCATGCAGGAGGTCACTGCCCTCAGCTGCCCATCACCATCCAAGCAGCTCTACTGGATGGCAGCATCAGCGGGTGCTCGTGGCCACATCCCAGCTCTGTGCAGCGTAACACAAAACAAGGGCTTTTTCCATGTATCATGTATCCACACATACCTCTGTAATGTCAAGAATCATGTAATGTGAATGTGTTATTGTACAATCTTGTACAATTTTGCCCAGGGAAGTGGTTGAGGCACCATCCCTGGAGGTGTTCAAAAGACGGGTTGACGTAGTCCTTAGGAATATGGT
>JAOXNO010000041.1:62194243-62219656 GCA_028565335.1 Limnodromus scolopaceus | reverse complement strand
TCATATACAACTGTCTGAATTCAAGCCAGAGTTTTATAATTTTAAATAGAGTCAAATGGCACTCAACAGCTTTATTTACGTAATATGTATGAGTAACTGTTAATGATTTTAGCTTAAAGTGAAGGATGAACAAATGTAACAAATTTTGGAGGCTGGCCTGGTAAAAACAAAAAACAATATACAAACAACAGCAAAACATCAAAGAGGTATGTAGACAACATAAGCACATGTACACACGTACAGAAATCAGATTGTTAAAAATTAACACCATGTAAGTATAACTGAAGGGCACATTTTGATTGTTTCCCTTGGTGATATTTCTTCATTGGCTCCTGATCCTGCTGTTACAGCTTTGCAATTAGTAATAATTAGTTTCATAAATCCCTAAAATACATTGCACTTAGTTATACGGTTACCAACGTAGACAGTGCCAGTAGCTTCTTAGCATCTCTTCATCCCTGTGTTCGAGTTCTCCTTAGAGAGAGCTCTTTCCATTTTCAGCTGAGACCAAGGTTCAAGGGTAAGGAGAAGTTTTTGCTTATATGATTCTGCTCTACCATAATCAGGAAAGATGGCATCGTATGTGCTAAGGAAGACAAAAGCTGACCACTACATTTCTTTTTTTTAGTTTCAAGAAACAGAGTGGTACTCTGGCCTAATGCAGGTGAACGTGTCTTTGATTTTCAGTCTGCTATCCAACCAGCCCTCTGGATACAATGATAGAAATCGGTTTCTGGTTTTGATGGGAAGTGTGCTGGTTTCATGATTGACCCCTGTAGGAATGACAACACTGCACATATGCACTCAATTCTTTAATCTTTTAAATACTGAAATAAATGCCTGTTTTACTCATATGCAGTGTGACTGCCATTGTTTCTCTCTGGTGTGTGTGTGTGTGTGTGCGCGTGTGTAATTTACATATGCAATGAACCCTCATTACAACTTTCACAATCAGTTAGTGAGATACCTCAGTCCCCATGATCCACAGTCTCCACACTAAATAAAACATTGTAATAGAGTCACAGTAATGAGCACATATCCCATGTGAGTAGTTATTTTCTCTGCACTTTATTTATTTTCTTTATTCTTTACAAGTATGTCTTTTTCATGTTCTTTCTTTCTATTTAGACATGTCTGGTAATTGCAAACAGATAAACTATGCAATTATTTGCATTATATTGCCATAATTTTACTCTTTAGCTGGACAAAACCTGACCATGCTTTCTAGGATATCTATATAGATGGCAGAGATAATTCCTTTCCTTCCATGTTAAGTATTTCTTCTATCTAACCTTTACCAAAACCTTTTACATCATTTGTATAGATCTAGCCTGCTATGCCAACAATAGATCAGTTTGACAGAGGAATGGAAGCTTGTCTTCTTTTTTTCCCTTCAATTTTAACTCTGTGTCATCATAGTCAAAGGTTAAATGTAGTCCCTGTTGCTCAGTAGTTCCATTCTCCCCAGCAAACTTTAGCCTCTGAGTAATCCAAGTAAATCTAACTCTTTTTGTTGTATTTACTGAGAAAGGTGCCAATGTAGAGTGGGGAAAATAATGCCCTGAGTCATTCATCAGATAGGAATTCTATTTGGACAGAATAGTTTCACCTCAAGGTAGTTAAATGTGGGATTGGGATTTTTTTGTATTGATGCTAAAATGTCATTGCAACCCTGGTCAGATTTTACTGTTACAATGTCTGCATTCTTGACCAAAGTTACACAAGGGCAGAATTTGACCTGGGTGCTATTTGTTTATGTTATTCCTAAGAAAGCAGGTATAATAACCTTCCAGGAAAACCGTAAGTTGATCATTTAATTACAAAGTGAAAGAGTGATGCTCTACTACTGGGCCCTGCCTGTTGCATATCAGGGTATCGTATGATTTTTCCCTTGCTTTTTTTGTTTGCACGGTAATGGCTGTGGGATAAGGGCTGCCAGATCATTTTGGGAAAAATGAAAGCATATAGATAAGCAAGAATATAATCTGAAGTAAACATCATGGTGAAAGGTGGGATGGTGTCATGTCAGCCATAGGAATGCCATCGGATGGGCTCCCTGCGCTGTCTTCCTTTGCCTTATCTGCTGTGCTGGTTTTGTCATCCGAGGCACATCCAAAACTTGTATCGTGTGGTCCAAGCGAGTTGTCTAAGTGGAGAACTGAAAGGATAATGTAATTATTTTTTATGTATTCCTCGAAAGGTTTTTATCCCTAGATGCTGAGTACCTCACAGTTTAGTTCAGCAGTCTGTCACAGCGAAATCTAGTTAACATCTTACTTACATAGAAGTGAGCAAAAAACGAAGGCCCTGGTTCATGATCTTCTGAGGATAACACATGTCCTGCCAGTACCGCCCATTCAGGACTACATGGGTGGTCGACTTTCAAAGCCAGTTCCTAATCTGACGTTCTGGCAGCTTTCAGCTCTTGCATTTGATCCAGAAAAGGCGTATTGCCAGAGTTTTATTTTGTTTTTATTTTATATGAGAAAAAAGTGTGGTTAGCCTCTCAGTGTTTGTTTAAGCATTTTAAAATAAAGTCCAGGAACATGATGCAAGTGTTTGGACACTGTGTGATTACATTGTAATACAAATTTATACATATTAATAGAGAAGACAAAAACAATCTTCTTTTTAAACCTCTTAAAAATACTTTTACTCCTAAAAACAGATACATCTTCATCCCTCATTCTGTAATTGAAGTTAGATGAGCAAGGAGTCTAGCCTTTTTTAGTTAATCAAAGTTTGGGAGAGCTTTTGAGCTATGGTTTTGAACTCTCCTGTGATTCTTTGAAGAGAGGTTCAGTGATACTAGATAGGATATTTCCTGATACTTTGGAGGTTAAAAAAATAACTTGCAAGAGGGAAACAAAGTTCAGGGAGAATTGGTTGAGCTAAAATTTAAAAATAATAAAGTACTGTCAGTTGAAAACTAGTTTGACTGGATTCGATGATATAATTCCTAATAATTCAGTAAGACCAGACTATTTAAACAGCTCTGTGCAGAAATAAAAGAAAATATTCTTGTGCAAAGCACTTGTGCTGTTCCTTACCTGGGTCATTCCTTGTATCATCATAAAGCCGTCTGTGGGAAAATGACTCAGACCTTTTCTTACCACATATAAAATATCCAATCAGACCAATTAATGTAGATACCAAAATGGCTCCTACAATGACACCAGCTATTACTCCTCCTTTGTTGGTTTTCTCTAGGAGAGAAAGAAAGAGAGAAGAGACAGTTGAATGAGAATAAATTTGTAAGATCAGGTACTTCACTCTTGCTTTATAGCAGTCGAAGGCTTTGTGGAATGAATCTTTTCACCACGGATCTGAAACGCGTTGCAGACTATGACTAAACCAGCCTCTCTGCAGAAACTCTCTGCCTTTGTAAAAGAAAATAGACATCTCCATCCTTGACTTCAAAGGGAATAACTGAGTTTTTAAAAAGAACAGAAGGCTAAAGGAGTTTTTATTCAAAAAAAAAAAAAAAAAGGTCCTAGGTTTAATTACAGAATCAGCCACTATTCTTTTTTTTAAAAAAATAAGCAGTAATTGCTCTTTGAATGCAATTATATGTAAGCATTTAAGACAGCAGTTAAAATTGCTGCCTCTGAATTTAAAGTGATTAAGTTTTAGTATAACAGTTCTTGAGTATGCAAGGTAAGAAATCCAGTAATGCTTTCTGCACCTCTTCAGTTGGCAGAATAACTAAATTCTTCCAAGTTTTTCCTCACGTTTCATAAAACTTTTCTTCAAAGTTTTCTGATTTTCTTGGAACTGAACTTGCTCTCCCACCCCCCTTCCTTTTCAGTCGTGTTATCTAAAAATCAGGTACATTATAATTATTAGAACTATGATGGGAAACATGAAAGTCTGATGCTCCTTCAGTTCTTAGTACAAACTGTACTCTACTGGTTATGATGGATACGCCTTTCAGTCCTGTGTTAAAAGCTTGAAAGCTAATCAATGGCAAAAAATTACTGTGTCTTCTAATCTTCCCCTTTCTTTTACAGAAGACCTGATTCAGAGCAGCAGGATAGAAAAGGGCCATGACAGTTTTATGCTCCATTGTTTTCCCACGCATACTCAACTTGATAATTAAATGCATAATGAGTAATTCCTTTGGAAGTATTTTTAAGAAGTCATCTTTGGTCACAAAAGTTTCTGAACTTAAAATAAGTTGACATGTTCCACATTTAAAATGTTATTTCTACTCATCCGCTCCAGTGTGAATAGGCAATACCTGTCATTAGGTTCTCCACTCTTGGAAGTGTTAAACAAACAAGTTAACAGCAAATAATTTTAAAAATATTTTTTATTTTGGGTGAGTGTTTGTTTTTATCTGTACGAAGTCACACTAGTGACTAGTTCAAACGTCTTGTGAAGTCTCCTGTTCAGTGAAAAAAAGGTTTGATTTCAACATGATGATTTTATTAAACCAGTTGGACTTTAGTGAGATACTTACCCTCACTGGCATCTTTTGAATTAGATGAAGCAGTAGAATTGTTGCTAAAATTATGATTCAGCTCTGTTGTCTGCTGAGTAGAGTTGAAGTTTTGTGTGGGATTCTCCTTTTTTATCATGGTTGTCAGAGTGATACTGGTGGGGAACAATGAAGTGGTGTTGATTGAAGGGTTATCACTGGGGAGTGCCACAGCTGAAGGGGCGCTGTAGGTGAATGTGGAGTTACTTGGTGTCACTGTGGAGGTAGAAGCAGCTGCAGCACTTTTGGTCGCTCCAGAAAAGCCACTCACTGATGTAATTGTTGCTAGAGACACTGGGATTCTGCTGAAGTTTGTGGCAGACTTATTTATTCCACCTTTTGATGGCATAGTGACATTTGAAGATAAAGCGGTGCCATCAGTGGACCTCAGGGGTGTGCTTTTTGCCTGACTGCTCATCTCTGTTCTTTTTGTTACATTTTCTTTGGCACTGGCAGTTGTTGGTGCAGCGTGGCTGGCGGTAGGATTTACGGCAGTAGTCAATGACAGAACGAATCTGCGTGAAGCTGGTTGCACCGTAGACTGATTGTTATCTGTAACTGGTATTTCATTTGCTTTTGTGCCCTCAGTATTGCATTTGTTCCATTGCAGCCTTGCAAGCAGAAAAATGAAAATTATTCCACAGGAGGGTTGCATGGTGTTGACTTCAAGTTTGTTTTGTTATGTAGAGAGCCTGAAAGAAATTCACTTTTGTCTATTATTTCATTTTGCAAAACAAAGCTACTCAGTTAAGACACAAATTAGCTGGTTAAAAACTTGGTGTTCTACTGCAAAAGTCCCTGTAGTTTACCACCTTGATGCTGAAAACTTTATATTCCTGACTGTTAATGACTTGAAGAATGACCTAATACAGTACTGATGGTCACAAAAGCTTTTTGCACAACAAAATTCCATGTTTCTTTAAACAGGCCTCATACTCAGAGGGGAATAATTCAAAACCACTTTGCTATAGAACGAGGTAATGATACATACTTGGATGGCACGCTCGAGGCAACGTTTTCTGGGCGGGAAGCAACTCCAAGAGCAGACTAAAGAGTTATGCTCCATTGCAAAGAAATATAATTGTTACAATTAGCCCTGAAAGTTGATGGATAATGTTTCGTGACCCTGAGCAATGAGTGTCATATGAATGCTGCCAGGAGCAAATTGAAAACTAAATCAGTCCAGGGATTATGGATGATGCTGAATTTCTATGGAAACTTCTTTTCCTATAGGAAACTGGAAGCTGTATATTATGCATTAATTTTTCAAATGTTAGATTGAGAAGGATGAGAAAAACTCATCTTGAAGTCACTTGACAGTAGCAGGTATGCAGTTTGGTATATCTGTGGGGTTTTGGCAAAGGGGGTGTTTTTTCTACATATGAGACAGGTTGAGATCATGCAGTTTTTAACTCCCACACGTAACCTCTCATGTGACAGCACAATAAAAAGTATAATAAGTTACATCTTCAGCATAGTTAATTAATTAGATATCTATGTATGTGGGTATTTTACCATCTGAAGAAAGGAGATATACACCTGGAAAAAGTAAATATTTCTTTCATATTCAGCCTTACGCTTTTTCCTAGAGGTGTTTTGTTTGAGATTTTTTGAGGGGAGGGGATAAGGATGTTACATTCTTTTGTTTGTTGGTGCGGGTTTTTTTGTTTTTTCATTTAATTGTGCATTTTCCCTGGATTAGATTCTTTGTATGTAACACTGTCAGAGCAATGGAAAGTGCACACACAGTAGCAGTAGATAGCAGTCAGCTATGGGTAATGTTATATCAATGAGAATAATTAAATATCATGTCATTGTATCTCATTTTGACTTTATTCTTATTTCTTTTATGGTCTGTTCTTACATGTTTTCTGTGTTTAGTGGTTAGAAGGTGGTACCATTACCTGAAATGCACATGTATTTATAAAACACTGTTTAATCTGCTTACTAACATATGGTCCACTTCTCCACATTGTTTATTTCCCAAGTTGAGAACCTGTAACTTACTTAGCAAAAAATAAAAGAGAAAACTTCGACTTCAGGATCAGTCAAACCAAGGATAACCACTCTCATCCCAAACAAACAAGCCAAAGAAAACCCCTTTGGATTTCAATTATCAGCTTCAGTTATGTTTACAGTTTGAGTTTGTAGGCCTTCAGATGACTATGAAATGCTATGCAATCTGAATATTAGATTTTGATTTGGTAGTACCAATAATAGCTGCAAAACAGTGAAGAAAAAAACCACCTTGTGTATTACAAAGTTTTTAAACACACGTTTTCATTTTAATGGTATTATTGACTTAATTCAGGGTCATGGTTTTTCCTTCCACGTATTGTCATGGTAATGAACAAAGTTGATTTGGTCGTATCGCTTATTATCCCTTCGCTGTATCTAAACTATGTAGGGAAATTACACTCAATTCCCTTTAACTGTAATCTTCATTTAAGAGCAGTGTACAAAGGAGTTGATACTGTTGCTGAACAAATTTGTTGTCATTTTTTCTGATTGGCTTATTTTTGTAATCTTCTTCATGGGAGACCATAAAGAAGAAACCTCCTTGCTTTGAAGACTGTGTACTCTTAGTTCTCAGACTGTGATGAACTGTTGCCTGGAAATCCTTTGGTGTGTAATAATTAACTCTTCTTTTTCTAGTGCAACATTAATATTCATACAGTTTAGAAAACATTGAAGTTCTTTAAAATACTCGTTGCCTTTTGAGCTTAATATGCAAATAGCGATATTGCAGTAAAACAGCAGTGCTATAGATTAACTGAAACTTGCAGAAGGGCCCAAACTTTAAATTAGCTGGTGAAGTAAATGTTTAAGGAAGCTATGAACAGATTATTAGTCAAAAAAAATGCATCTCGCTTTTTGATTCACTGGTATTCACGTTACTTGGCACCAGCTCAGTGGAAATCAGTGCACTAGGCGTAGCCTGAAGTGTGTAGAAATGACATCGGCATGGGATTAGGGCTGCAGTTCAGTTACCTAGATTCTCTCTACCTTGTTTTAGGATGAAAATGAGTTCTTTTACGTAGGATGGTCACTGCCATGTTTCTTCAGTGGATTTTGCACTCTGCGTTTGTTTCTGTGCTGCTAGAGTCCAATTTGATCTGAACCTATAATACCTGGGTAGAAGAAAAAAAAGCCAGTTCCAATAAAAAGGGGAAGACTAAAATTTCTCTGTTGGTGTATGGCTTTATGCAGAGATGCAGTGGCCCCTGTTGGAGGAATTCACCAAGATGTGAGTGCAATTTCCCATAAATATGGCCCTCCAGTGTGAACCTGACTGAGGATGTGCTGATTGTGTCTATGCTGGAAAATGCGTAGCCTAGTTGCAAGAGATATGTAGAGGTGCTGAGGACTTGATGCCCACTCTTCACACATTTCTGGAGGGATTTATTCTGAATTTGCCACAATCCCCCTCCATTGACTGAGCACCCTTTAAGGGTTGGACTGGTGTGGATTAAACTGCTAATGTAGGTGTAGCCACGTTGAGGAGACTGTAGTTCTGTATCACACCAGCTTCTCTATTTTAATTGAAGTAAATTGAAAAAAGGCTACAAAAATCCTTGTTATTCTATTATTAATAAAGATTAAATTTGCTTTACAGCAGAAAGTATGCAATATGAAGCTGCTGGTATACATGCATGAACAACTGCACGCCTACACTCTGGGTGAAGCCCTGGTCCCATTCAAATCAATCTCCCCTGGGTCTATGGGCTTCACCATGAAGGTTGCATTGAGACTGTATCCGGCCTTGTGTTTTCCTTAAACTGCTCAGAGTTGCGCTGAATACTTCTTCAACACATAAAAAAAAAATGCCCTAATAAATGTTTATACAGTGATTTTCATATAAATGTATATCCAGTGGTATATTAAGTACTTAAAAGCAGATTTTTGGCCTGTTAAAGTGATTGCAATGTGTATTTCCTGAACACAACCCAGCACTGCCAGTGGTAGGTGTAATGTCTGCAAAACCTCTGCACTGTCCAGAAAATAATAATTTCAACTTCTTCTTATGGGTAGATAATACAATCTTCAAGATTATAAATTCAAAGGACATTCTTTTACATGTCAATAAATTGAACATTGCACTGTTTCCCTCCGTTAGAGTAGTGGCTAGAAAGTACCTTAATTCATGTAGTAAACAGTGACATGGTGAGCAAATTATTAATGCCACATCTTTGTTTTTTGTGGTCTGGAGTAACATGTTCATATTTGCAGAGCTTTCACACTTAACTATGGTTTTTAAGCTTCATAAAGCAGATTGTTTTTACCTTTACAGCAGTGATCCAAAAATAGATGGAACAAATATAAAGCAAGATATAGAGAATTTATATTCTAGAATTCAGAAAGAAAGAATAGCAAATGATGGTCCCAGAAATGTATTGGATTTTTGCTGCCATGGCTCTTTGCTCTAAAATTCAGATTGTCCTCCAAGGATGAGATACTTCTAAATTTAATGAGCAATGAATATTAAATTTTCAAGCTTAAGTGTATTTCAGTTTTTGTACCGGGAGAATAATTTGTAAGTTTTTAGTGAATTATAAGAGGAATATAAATTTGAATTTTATTCCATCTTTAATATTTCTCCTCTGTTGCTAACAACCTGACAAGTAGAAGTGCACTGGCTGAGCTTCCTAAGTGTGTATTTCCTGTTCTTTTTCAGTGTAACTAAACTCAGTAAAAGCAAGAGCAATGTAGGAATACTGTTCCTTACAGAAATTTGGTATAAAATAGCATATGCAGAATACTTCCCTTCACCACCACCAATCCCCCCCAGCATTTAAAATGGGCTCTGAACTGACTCTGAGAAAATCTATACTTGCTTGATAAGAGACAGAAATAGCCAATAAAGAAAAGTCTGAGTTGAACTGAAGTACTGTCATTGTTTATGGTTCCTACTTCTCTGCTTTGATGTTTGAATCGAAAAACTTTCCTTTTTTTTCAATTGCTTTCTGGGGAGTATGCTCTTAAGTAAAATTTGGCTACAACAGCACTGATTGGCTTCCCAAACACTATATAAAAGATTGTTAATCAGATCCACTAATAAGCATAAAAACCACCTCAGACTTACCTTTGAGCTGTAAAAAATGCGCAAGAGCCTGTTGAAATGCTGCTCTGGCCCCGAGTGCGATGGGTCTGGCGGACAGAGGGGACCGCAGGTACTATAAAGGTGGCAGGGCGTCACCGGTGGGGAACGCGGCGTGCAGGCAAGGTGAGGTGGGGCAGCCCTTCCCTGGGAACCAGCCTGACCGACCTCACCGCTGTCACGACCTGGCTCTGTCATTACAGAGTCCGCAAAAATTGCAGTATTTATGGTAAAGTGGGTAGGCAGTACTTATTGCCTAATCCTTTGAAAGTCTTTGAACTGGTATTTCAGAAGGGCGACTGTTTTCTGTAAACTATGGAAACTGTTGTTCCATGTACTGGGCGACTATTCATTTAACACAAGATAGGTTTTTATTATTGCAGTTTCCTACAGTATACTTTGTGAGATGAAAACTGGAAAAGGCGTGTCTTCTACAAAGTAGAGCAGCGAAATGAGTTCTATTAAGAAAAACGTGCTGCTAGAAATGGGTCTGATTCTATCTCCAAATATTTTCACAGTTGTAGTAATTTAGGATAACAATCTAAATTCAAATTTTATGAATTTATCAAATGTCATTATTTTTTACTTTGGAATACATAACCAAATAGGGATCTGAATGTGACAACTCTTAATCCTTGCTTTAGGTTTTATATAAACAATACTGCATTAAAGTACGAATGAGGAAGTCAGGCATGTCATATATAACTTAATATGCCAATCTAGTAAACCTGTGATTTATTTTTTTTTTCATTCTTTATGTATATTTATTCTAGGCTGGTATGTGAAGAGCAACTCAAAAACGTTTCTGTATTATGTGACTGTTTGAGTGGAATGCCATGATGTTGTTATCGGTTTCCACTTTAAATTTTTAAGGAATCAAGTGCAAATACTATTTCACAACTTATCCTTGAGATAAGTGTTGAGGATATGGCATATACAGGAGCTGTTTTTATGGGAACAACTAGTGGTGTTTTCATGAAAATACTGCAGCGGACAGGTAGAGGTTTTTCTGTGAAATGGATCAGTTCTACCATTTAAATATCCCTTTTGGGGAAGTAAGTTATTCGTGTGGCACGATGTAGGGCGGCCTGTGGGGAGGGAGGATGGAGTATGATACTGTGGGTTTGGTTTTCTTTGGAGTCTAGCATTCTGCTAAAGGAGGTTTTCTGTAGTGTGTATCAACAAGCTTCCGACTCATGGCTGTGTCTGGGTGGATGTGCATCTAACAGTTTGACCGTGAGATCTGAAAACAAGCACCAATTTGGGTCCAAATTTGGGTCCAAATTTGGATCTTATACAGCGTTAACCAAATGACAAGTGATATCCTAGGGTCAGCAGTATACTGCACACCAGCATGCACGCATTATGGTGCTGAGAAGCCACAGATATGAATATATCTATGAATAGATACATAATATTTGAAAATAGTAAGACCTTAAATATATGAGGCTGCAATTCCATTGAAGTATATCTATTACCGTGGTGTGAAAGTCATACCCCTCCAGTGCTGCCCTCAGCTTCAGCATGGGGCTTGGGAAAGCGCACTCACTCTCCCTTATTTATTAGCAGTTTCATTCATCTGTTAGGAAAAGTAAAAGCTGTTGACCTGAGTAACTTAATGCTGTGTTTATGACTCAGTTCTTGGCTGAGCGTGGCATACCTGCAGCGTGGTGGCAGGATGCTGGCGCTGAGTCTTGGCCCACTGTTCCTGGAAGGCAAAACCTCCAGAGGTGAGCCCGAGCGTGAACAGACTCGGGGCTGTGACCATATGGAGAGAAGGTGGTGCAGAGTACCCCAGGGGTGGGAGGTGAGACAAAACTATCATTCAGCTGTAGCCTGTATTTATTAAGCAGCAGTTTCAATTCTAAAGAGTGTGCTTCAGTAGTAGGTGTGGTACCAAATCTGTAGGACTGGTTTTATTGCTATAAAGGAGTCTGACTGAATTAAACTGAAGAGGTAATTGAGCAGAGTATTCCGAAGGGGCCTGGCTGGCCATGCCCAAAATCTGGGGAGAGGCAGAGGAGACAGTTCCCTAACTCCTTACTGAAAATACTAATTGCCATAAATTTTTAGGGAAATAAACACGCCATTCGTTTTGACATAGTGACTCTTACAAAATATTTGGAAGACATGTGCTCACATAATAGTCTTGGGGTCTTGGTTTTGTCTGGGTCTTTTTCTTTCTCTGCTCTCTTCTTTCCTTCCACACCGTTGAAGAGCAACCATTTACCATTTCTTCTTGACAACATCAAACTTCTGTTATACTTAGGATTGTAGCAACATACAAGCAATTTTTCCTGTCTGTCTTAACCATCAAGCATCATTCTTGTCTTCTGAAAGGTTAAGAACTGTATGAAGTACATGCCTAGAGATTTTAGTTCTTCATCAGTGCAAGTACTGGTGGTGTAAGGGCAGTAAACGTAAGGTAACTTAAATAAGAATTAAAATTCTGGAAGTGTACAACAGGCAAAACTACAGCCTGTATTGCAGAGCACTGAGCAATAAATCCCTAAATGAGTAGGTCTATACTAAAGTGCTGGACAAAAAAAGGAAGTACGCCATATGTTATGGGATTTAAAATTCAGAACGGCAATTGGAGCTGTAAAAGAGGAAGCAATGTACCCTGGAAAAGGCAGGAGAGGAGGCACCAGATAATGTTTTCTGTAGGAAGCTGGAGGCTTGTGTGTGACCCTTTAAACTCTAAATTATCCAGAACTCTTGAGCAGCAGGATTAGGCAGAAAGAAACTGCCCAGTCAAAGCGATGTTGGAACATGAATGTTCTCATCTTGATGTTCACATGGTTGGATTAGTCATCTATTGTATTTCTTATTTTTCTGTGAAGTAATTGACAAGAGTCAAGGCTTAGCATTTTCAGAGCAGGGAGATGAGTCAGTAAGAAATGCCTAGCAACTAGGAGTGGAGGGGCTTGATTGCACAGAGAGCAATCGGAGATGGGTGGCGATAGCAGGGTGATAGACTGAAATAAAGGCAAGCCAGGAAGGATCCAGGCTTTCTGTAGAACTGGGCAAATATTTGAATTTTAAAATTCTGATGTTTTTTCACAGTCATTTAGACTAGAAAGTTACAGCACAAGAGAAATTTTGTGAATTGTTTTTTTCCCAACAATCTGGGGCGTTTTTTTATATGCTTAAAGCTTTTGATGCTACTTTCTCAGTAGCCCTGTAGCACAGCAAAATTACCATGAATTCTCATGAATTACCATGAAATCTTCCTTCTGAGCAGCTGGTTTGCCAGAAGGAAGCAAATTTTCTCACTCCCTATTTGAAATCACTGTTTTACAGGCAACAGTTGGACAATCCCACATTTTGTCAGGAATCCCACCAAAGCAAGGCGTCTTGCCCTCAGTGACAAACTACAGTGTTTGGAAAAGTTGGAGTTATTTATTGGTTGTAATTATTTTTATAGGACCTACCAAAACCACTAAGCACATGGAGAATCTGATTATGATCTCACACACAGATTATAAATAATTGTTTAAAGAAATATTTCAATAGTGAAGCTACTCCAGTATAAAGCTGGTATAGCTGGGAAAGAAGTAAGGTTGTCTTGGTTGAAACTGGATTAAATTTGGCTCTTTATTAATAGATACCATTGTGTTATGCGTGTCCTTGTTTCTTCAAGGAAAGATTTTAAGCCATGCAAGTTTTGAATAAAATTAAAAGCAAAATTATGATCTAAAAGAGGTAGCAACGTCTCATATTGACAGTTGCCCGTCTCTCCTATGAAGATATAGCAGACAGCAAAAAAAAAAATAATTATTAGGTAAACATTGTAAAACCGTGTTCCAATTTTAACAGTGATTATCCTGAGGTTACTTACAGTTTTCAGAATCTATGTGGAAAACAGCCAGAAAGTGGCTAATGACTGTTGCCATGTTGCATATTTCTGATTTTCTTGAGATCTGCATGGCCTTTTTTCTTTCTTTTCCATAATTAAAATGTAGTTGATGATTTCCACAGCTACAGTCTTTCTAGAGTTTTGGAAAAGACGGAGAGCTGTATTAACCTATGACTGGGATCTCATAGACTGGGAAGATGAAGAGGTAAGACTAAATAGAAGTAAAACTGTCATTTTTGCTATCAGCATGATTTAAGTGTTGTATTGTATGTCAGTAATCTGAATTTGCAATTCAGATTATATTTGCATTTATAATGCTAGTTGCAGAATAAACAAGTATACTTGGGACTATACAAGGATATTTTGCCTTCTGCAACTAGCATTATGATTCCAAATACAATTTCACATTTATTAAAAGTATCCTTTGAAAAATTGAATGGAAATAATACATGTACAGAGGACGAGAGCTATTACTGATGTCAGCACAGATACCTTTCAATTCTATGGTTTCGTATTCTGGAAGTTCCTAATCCTGGTTAAAAAAGGACCAGGACAAGCAAAGGGACAGAAACTAGATTTTATATCCTTCTGAGACGCATAACTTACCTTTTACAGTCTACTATCAGCATCAGCAATAATCAAATTCTTTTATTCCTTTACTTCATAAATCACTAGTGAATATAGCTGTAATTTAACTATATTGGTGGTTCAACTGCAGTCTGTCAATAAAGACTTCATCATTACTTGTTTTATAGCTTTCCCTAGACACGTAGGTACAAGCTGGTGGCTTTTAATAGTTAGATTCATACCACAAAAAGCACCATCATAACTGGCATTAATTTATAGTTTTCTTATCAATTTCTGCAGAGAAACTACTGTTTAAGTCATTATTATGACCCATGATCCTTTTAATGCCCTCACACAGTGAGGAAGGCTGTTATGGTTTATTTTCTTTGTTGGTCTTCTGGCACTGTTTCCAAGGATTTTCAAAAGAGCAATGACTTATTTTGACTTGGAACATTATAAAAAATATAAATTCCCTACTTTATAACACGTGTCTTTATAACACGTATGTCTGAATGTGATACTTAAGTGAACTTAGTACAACAAATGGAATCTATCCTGTCATTCCAGGAAGAGCTGCGCCCCCAGTTTGAAGCTAAATATTCCCAAGTGGAAAGAGTAAATCCCATCACAGGAAAACCCGAACCTTTTCAGCCTTTCCCTGATAAGCTCAGTCGACTGATGGTGTCTGTCTCAGGAATATTTTTCATGGTAATGTTTAATGATACTGGCATTGTTGTAGCTTTAATCTTATTCTGATGTAAATGGTAAAGCAAGTCATGAGTGCATTCAAGGTTAGTGGATTTACATAATATAGGCAAAACTGATTGTCTCAGCCTTACTGCTTGTTTATGGATCTCTCTTTCTTTTAAAAGATGTAATATAGTTATATTGTAAAAGAACCGTAAAGAAATGTTTTAATTCATCAATCTGGTATTTTCATTCCCTTAAAGTCTGCCCACCCAAACAAATGCTGATCTGTAAAACACTCGTTAATTTATTAATGCAATGGAAATTATTTCAGATATGGTTTGTTTTGTTCTAATATCTCTGTTTATAAACACTTACCTGTAGATTTCACTGGTCCTTACTGCAGTGTTTGCAGTTGTGGTGTATCGTCTGGTAGCCATGGAACAGTTTGCTTCTTTCAAGTGGTATTTCATCAAGAAGTATTGGCAGTTTGCAACATCTGGCACTGGAGTCTGTATCAATTTTATGATCATCATGTCACTCAATGTTGTAAGTCTTCTGTTCTTTTAAAGGAGGGATTAAAGTTAAAGAGTAATTTTTACAAGGGTATTGAGTTTACTGTATATCAGACACATACATGTTCTTGGTTATTCATATAGCAGTGCCTGAAGCTAGTATTTCAGGGGCGTTTCCTCTTCTAATGCTATGTTTTTCTGTACTGCCTACTTAATTTGTCACTACACATCTTCGCTTATGTCACCGAGTCACAGTGGTACAGACTACTGCTTTCAACATTTGTGGTTTTGTTTTTTACAGTACCTTTTACAGTATGTCTCTCATCTAAATGGAACTACATTATTTTCTTGGCTGAGAATTTTCTGTTTTTTTCAGTTGATAACTTTGAATTCTTCCCTTCTTATTTAAACACAGCTGTGATACCAATGTTGCACAGTCCTAGAACTGCTGTGATACATAATTTTGGTTTAAGCTTTTCTTGTCATGTAACAGCATGGGTTTAATCATTTGCTGTGGTAGCACAATGTACATTGATAGAAACTTTTTTCCTTCAGCTGCAATAAAATTTATCATTTTTCTATTCCTGTGTGAGTACAAGCAGGTAAAAAGAAACAATAGCACAGCAAACAACAGCTTTTAATTCTGTTAAAGACATTGTGCATTCATTGCAACAAGAAAGCATTCTTCAAAACAGACTGTCATTATTTCTGTCATTATATATGATAATTCTAAGTCATAAAAAGTACATTCAAGTGAACAACCACACAAAAGCTATCGAAAATAACTTGCTATTAATAGTAAATATGAAGGAAATATTTTTCAGAGTTGGTAGCTACCTTGGGCTAAGTGTCCTTTATGATAGTCAATATATAGACAGATAAGGAAGCTTTCGTTTGGAGGCTGATATCCTCACCAGTATGCACATTCGTGCAAAGGAAAATTGTATTGTGTAAAGGCTTTTGCCTACTTTTAGTTCAGCAAGGTTTATTCCTGAAGTTAGGGAATAAACATCTAACTGTTGATATCTGAGCATTTCACTTGATTTATTGGCTCTTGAATTATCTTTACTGTATATTTAATGTATATACATCCATACATACATTTACACGGATAGAGACAACAGGACAATAGTAGTTCAATTAAGTCTTTATAGGAAACTGTACGTCCACACTTGGCTAGGATACCACCCTCCCTTCTCTGTCCAGATACCTTGATGCTGTAGGGCTACAGAACACCTATGCCTTTGATGCTTGTTTTCATTCTGGATTTGACATCACAACAGGCAGCATGTACTATACTTACACCATCTCTTATTTCTGTTTTAGGTATACGAAAAGGTTGCCTATCTCCTGACGGACTTAGGTATGTAGGTCTTTCCTAGTTGTATGGTACTTGCTAGTTTGGCATACACATTTATATTTCCATAAAATAGGGTTTTGAAAACTACGTGTAGTACAATTCTGGCATTTTCCTAAGCAAGTGAGAAATATCAGAGAAAGAAATGCTATGATTATTTGACTAAGGAAATAATAGAAAAAAAAGGAATTTATTCTTATACTTCTACTTTTTTATGTTTTGTAGTATAAATTGAAAAAAGTCATCTTACGTGAAACAAAAGTAAAAATCATATTCTTTCTTAGAATGCTAAAATATTTTTTTCAGTTTTTCTTAAATCCTTTCATATTTTTATTATAATTTTTTTAATTTGAACGTTCATATGGAAAAAAATGGGTTAAGATAAAATGAAATAATAAATTTTAAATTTATCTAATTCTGTCACATTAAAAATTTATACTGAAGCCTCTAGTTGTGATTCAGCCATCGAGGTAAAGCTCTCTAGCTTTAGAAAACACAAAAGTAAAGACAGAATTTGAGATCTCCTACTATGTGAATATGTTGCCTTTTAGTGTTTCTTCTTACATACTCTCTTTTAGCCCATGTCAAAATATGCAGTTGATCTTGTTATAGTTTAAAAGCAAGCTCGCTGCTTAAATTCAACAGCTCCCTCTTCTGGTTAAACTATTAAAGAGCATGCATTAAACAAAATGCAAAACTTCATGTTTCAGATAACAGGCAGTTGAACAGGTTAGAAAGATTCAGAATGTATAGTCAACTTACTCAAATTATTAATATATTTTTTCAGATCCCATTGATTTATAACCATATTGTTACAGACCAGGGTATGGCAAAGAAAATAATGATTTCATTTAAGTATACACGGTGATTTTCCCCAAAATATATGAAAGAATTAAAAAAAAAAAAAAGAAATTCTTGAATTAAGCATGATGGGAGCATCAGGTGTTTGAGCTGGGTAGCTCGCTCCGCTTCGTTTTACATCAAAGATAAGGAGGACGTCTTAACTTCTGAGGAGCCAGTGTCCATATGTAAAGCTACTATCCTCTGTATTTGTATCCTGATTTAGTCAGCATTAGACCAAAGTAATAACGTAGTACAAATTATAACTGAAAAATCCAGGAACTTTAGACTTCCAACTCACATAAGTGCTGTAAAACTTTTATGAATGTACTATATTCCAAGTCTGATACATCCATCAAAGAAATTCGAAATTTTTACCAAAACCCAATTAATTTAAATTATTATCACCAAGTTCTAATTCAGACATAAATAATGTTCTACAAGCCATAAGGAAAAACATCCAATGTAGTGCAGACCCAGAAAAAACTTGTAGCCCTAGTACACATTTCTACATTTCTTTCAAAAAAAAAAAACCCAAACCAAAAAGCCAAAACCACAAAGAAGGATCTCCATCCTTTCCTCGTTGAATTGTTTGAGTCTTTAACGTTACACAAGCATTATGATAGGGCAGTCTTGAGGGTGAAGTTGGGGTCTTAGAGAAGTATTGAGAAGGCAAGATGCTTGGGTGGGAAACCAACTGGCTGTTGGTTTGTCTCTTTTCCCTGTGCTTTCCTTGGCAGCCCCTGTCTATTGCTCTGCTGGTGCCAAGTGCTTTTCTTTATGTTTGCGGATTTTTTAATTGTGTATCAAATACTTTTTTTAAATCAAGATATATGTAACCTTAAAATTAAAGACTCTGACTGATTTCAGAACCTTTTTGTGGAAATGGAACAGGTATCTTCCCAGAGAGTTTTGACCTATTCTGTACCAAGAGGCTTTTATCTCCTGTTTCCACATAGAACCAACCATAGTCTGAGCTGGGGTAATGGTTTGTGACCTGCAGGCTGAACTCTTTGAGGAAAAAAAAAAAATAATTACAAGTTGATGGGGCACCATGACTTGAAACCATTGCTTGTCTTGTTAGTGTTGGTTGATGCGTGAGCAAAATTAGGCATAATTCAATTTCATCTTTGTTTATGGAATGTATATTGTGTCTTTCCGCAGAGCACCCTAGAACTGAATCTGAATGGGAAAACAGCTTTGCCTTGAAAATGTTCCTCTTCCAGTTTGTCAACTTGAACAGCTCCATCTTTTACATTGCCTTTTTTCTTGGCAGGTAGGTTATCATTGCTAACTGCTCTTAAAGGAAAACTTGAACAGAACGGGTAATCTTTGCTAATTTTATAGGTTTGAAGAAAATACTGTGACAGTTCTAACTGGAACATTTAGATCAAGTCAGTTTCCAAGGATAATCAATAACACAAAATTAATGTTTTTAACTATACGTGAGTGTTGGACCCTTGAAATCTTCACTCATGAAACTAAGACAGTAAAATGTCTACTTTTTAAGTGGGTCTATGTACTTGACTTTCCTACTAAATGAAAATTCAGAAGCTTTGAAAATACAGCCACTTCCTCAATGTGGGTCTGCATTTAGCCCTGTGCTAATAGGCTTTATTCATTTTTTTTCTTGTTTATTCCGCTTTGGTTACGTTTCCCAGGATCCATTCCTATAAATAGTAAATAGTGTCTGGGAGGTCTTATACAAGAGAAGGAGGCAGAAATTCTGGTTTCAGTTTCTGTGTGTATCTTTAGCTCAGAGCATGAGATACTGGACAGGTCTAACCTCACTTCATCTTCACTTCAGTTTCATTATGATCAGACTTACCTTTCCTGCAGAACCCACAGAGTATTTCAGAGTACCTTCTATAAATTTTATAATATCATTTCCATTTGAGATTGTTTGAACAAAAAAGCCCTGTAGTAAACACTGTTGGTAACATCCGCTTGTCACATCCAGTGATGCATTTGCCATACAGTTTCTAAACTTCTTTGTGTCTTGCTGTCTTTTGTGTCTCGTAGGACCAGGCATGGGGACTTTTCTCTCTCAATATAACTTATCACTGAGGTTGTTAAGAATTTTGATTCAGTTCGTTACACAAGAATATGTTGGATCTGCAAAAAGCATTTAGTTATGATGGGTTTGGAAGCGATTTTGTGCTTGTATGTTTGAGAGTGCAATCCAGTGCACACTTCATGTGGGCAAGGAGAATCTCTGTGCTGCAGTAAATTCCTGTGTATTGCAATGGCTTATCTTCTTAGATGTAGATTAGAGAGTCTGAATATCTAACATCTAAAACCTCTGAAGTTAGGATTTTTGTTCTGGACATAATAAAAGCTTAAGATCGCTTGCAAAATGATGGTCCTTGTTTGCATTCTGAAACTACCATATCCTACAGACATCAGCTTTAAGCCTGCGTGATTTAAAGTGTTTATATACCATGACTTTGCTCAGTGGATGTTGTAAAACAACTAGGGATACAGGGTGTTCTTGGAATATCCATTGAGAAACAGAAATCTTATTTTCCAGATTTGCAGGCCGCCCAGGAAAGTACAACAAGCTTTTTAACAGATGGAGACTGGAAGAGGTAAGCAATCCTATTTTGTGCTCTTGTGAAATTTCCGTCAGTAAAAAGGAAATGGCCGAAGGACATGAATTACGTCCAATCTGAAAGATTTATCGTTCCATCTAAGTGCAGTGAAGAATAAACTCTTATTTATAGCAAAGGATAGGAAATAGGAGATGTGTTTTTCCTTTTTCATTCACCACTGTGCTGAGTGACTCTGCATGAGACACGCAGTTCTTTCTGCCTCTCTCTTGGGGAAGAGCAAACAGTGACAGTCCCTTACCTCACAGGCACTGCTGAGTCCTACGTGATTGGAATCTTCTGGGTATGTGGAATTTTTTGGGTGGAGGAAATAAGTATAATGCCATCAGCTTTTTTATCAGCTTCTTAAGTTTCTGACAGTGTAAAAATACTGTTTTAAAAGAAGATAAGTAGTATTTTCAAAATTTAGCTTGAAAGTCTGTTAGAATTGCACCTCCCTTTATATCACTAGCATGCTGAAGTTCTCTCATATCTCTGAAAAACAAGTTTCTTCTGTTGAACCTTGGTAGCCACAGAGTAAAATAGAATAACTTTGTATTCCATGGTCTAAAAAAACACGATCCAGTTCTCCAAGAAATAATATGTCTAAAGGTTGTTCAACCAAAATCTGTGTTAATATTTCTGTTATTGATATTTCTTTTAATATTTCTGGAGGCTAGTGTTTTTCACCAAACATATTTGAGTATTTTCCATTCACCCTGTGGACAAATAAAAAATTAAAGGAATAATAAAATAAATTAAAAAATAAAAATTTTGTTATTTTAGCTACTGATAATTTTCCATTTAATTTCAGTGTCATCCTAGTGGCTGCTTGATAGATCTGTGTTTGCAAATGGGAGTTATTATGGTTTTGAAACAAATGTGGAACAACTTCATGGAGCTAGGCTATCCGTAAGTTCAGATGTTAAAATTTGTTTCACAGTGATTACATATTAGTGTGAATCAGTGAAAGGGAAGAATAATTCTTCATTTGAGTGGAGCGCAAAATTTCATCTTTAATTGAAATTAATTATCATCATTAACTGATGAAAACAATGAAAAGCTGAAATACTGATCTCTGGAAGTGTATGTTCATGACCACATAAAATGGGATCCTTCAGCTGGGTCAAGTTTACATATTTCATTTTATCACTCAAAACCTAATCATCAATGTTGATTTTCAGCCTTTCCTGTCGGGTGAGGAGGACTTGCTACTAATGCTTACACAAGGCTTGTGTTCAATACTAGCTCTGAGGACTAAAAATACAGTTGTTAAATAAATAACTGGGTCTACATTCTTCCCCTACGTGCTGTTAGAAGCATAGAGTATAAATAGTCCACTTTTGCCAAAATAACTATTTTAAGTACAACACATGTTTGCAGAGTGTTTCCACTTTTTGCATCTCTTATACTGTAAATTTATTCCTGAGGGAAGCTTTAACTGCTGCTCTAAGATGAGGATTCTCAGGGTATGTTAACCATCTAAATTGTTTATTGTGATTTCATTTTCCATAATACAAACAGAGCTGTTCGGCTGCTGAAGAGGGTAATAGACTAAGAGTCTTACAGCTTTCTTGAAACTGGAAGAATATGTTTTCAGTAAAAGCCAAAGGTTGCTCATCAAATATTAATTTAATAATTCAACCTTGAAAATATGTCAGAAAGGGCTGTGCTCACAATGTGCAATCATTCTGCGAATGAGAGGCAGTGCACTGTGTTGCTGTGAGGCATGAATTTCTGAAAAGAAGAAACCCACTTGAGGTATCAGGCGTCCTGTCATCTTAGCCCAGCAGCATTTTCACTCTGTCTAGAACTTATTTTGGAACATGCTCATAATCCTTTATGAAAAGCAATGTTTTGTTTTGACAAAGCCAATGTTTGCCACTAAGGCCTTTCAGTAACAAGAGAGATCAAGAGCTGGACACTAAATTAGCTTGAGGAAAAAATAGCAGCCTGTTAATAAAAATATTTATAAGAAAATTGTTTCCAATCTTCAGTCTCTTTTCAGTAATATGTAGAAACAAATAATAGTCTTTAATTGCCACCTGTGTCTGTACTGGATAATATTTTTCATTTGTATAGCACTTAAATTTGTGATACTATTACCTACTTAATATTTGTGACTACTTTGTGAAAGGACCTCTGCACACCTATTATAAAATTAGTCTTAAATATTTGCAGCTTCAGCAGCACCTCTTTAGACATTTTTTCCTGCTTCAAGAAAAAAATAATCTGTAGAGCATCTAGATCTTTAGGTTTGTTCAAAAAATAGTAGACATATTCTACTGTTTGATTTATTCTAGTATCATAGAGTTCTTACTGAGCTCTACTTATTTGATCTGTCTTTTACAGGATTAAAAATAAAGCATTATTGACTATTATTTACTGTTTACATTATTTATAAACCATTACTCTCACTATGCATGATTTTTTTCCTCTTCTCTTTTTTATTTAGGCACACAGGTAGATCCTGTCAAAAAAGTCTATGCAAGCAAATTCCATATTCTGAAAAGCTAATGTGTGCAATGCCTAACATGCTACATTAAAGACATAATCAAAATCATAATGCAGAAGAAGTTTTGGGTGTTCTTTGGATTGTATCTTACATGATATTGTGAATATTTCCAAAAAATACCTAAGTAAACATTCACATGCTATTCAAAACAGGCCCACTTACTTTCAAACAATACCAGCAAGTATTGTAAATTACCGAGCGAGTACAGTCAATAATGCTCTGTTTCTCTAATAAAGTTTATTACAGAATTGGTGGTCACGACGAAAAATGAAGAGAGGAGGGCAATTAATGGAGCAAAAAATTTCTCTGCCTCAGTGGGAAAAAGATTGGAATCTGCAGCCTATGAATCTCCATGGTTTAATGGACGAATACTTAGAGATGGGTGAGCAAACTTAGGGAGATGGCAGTTTTCTTAAGAAACTGGAACTATGTTGCATTGCCAATTTCTAACCATAGAAATGTCTGTCTAGTTTTACAGTTTGGCTTTACCACCATCTTCGTTGCTGCCTTCCCGCTGGCACCTCTCCTGGCGTTGCTCAACAATATCATAGAAATACGGTTAGATGCCTACAAGTTTGTCACACAGTGGCGAAGACCTATGCCTGCAAGAGCCACAGATATAGGTGAGAGAGAACCTAATGACTGTCACTGTCAGGTACCACCTCTTTGTGTTTCCTTCCTTAATGTAGCTTAACCCTTGAAATACTTAATACATCAAGAGTGAAATTGATAGTGTAATCTAGAGATCTCAATGACAACTCTCCTGTTAAGCAACAAAAGCGTAGTCAGTTGCTTAACTAAGAGGACTCCTCAAACTTGTTTTCCATTGCCAATTAAGGATTATAATAGTTGGAATTTCAAAAACAGTCTAAATAGTATTTTAGGCTTCTGATTTGCAGAACTCTAACATGCTGTCCAAAATCAGTTTAATTTAAAACTTAAATATAAGGAATAAATTCACTTTTGGTTTAAAAATGAATTAACTAAAAATAAGAAATCTCTTTGCAAAATCTTGTATTTGTCCTTTATAACCAGAGATTACGGTTATACCTTTGTTGCTTAGCTATTTCTTCTCGGCAGGGTGTGCCCTTCTGTAAGACTTCGTTCAGGTGGAGTGAGTGGTGGCAGGAATGTGGGATCGTGGCTTAATCTTGACTAGCTTTTGTGACTGAATAATTCTTTCTCAGTAAGAAAGGAAAACTGTATGACTAATAATGACTTTAGTATCGCTAGTATGATTTTATATGACTTAATATGACAGTTAAAACCTAATTACTTTGTTGTCATTTCCCTTGTTTCTAGGTATCTGGTATGGGATTCTGGAAGGCATCGGTGTTCTGGCTGTCATCACCAATGCCTTTGTTATTGCCATTACTTCCGATTACATTCCACGTTTTGTCTATGCATACAAATATGGTCCCTGTACAGATCAAGGATACAGACAAGAAAAGTAATTAAGATATTCTTTATATATACATGTGTATATTTCAGTAGAAGCACACTTTTGCTACTGTCTTTCTGTGTTAACATACTTAACATACATCAGTAACATTTTACCTTTTGCATCAGTGCAAACCTTCACAGACGTTAAGTGCAAGTAACTCAGCCATTCCGGAGAGTTTGTACAGTTACAGAAGTGGAAAATCATGTATTCCTTTCTGAATGTAAACAATTAAGTTCAATATACACTGTAGCAGTTTTCAGGCATTCTCTTGATAAGCTTTTCTTCTTTTCTGCAATAGTTCTGGACTATCTTCTCTCACCATGCTCCCACACAAAGATACATGTTCTTGAACTCTTTTTTATCTTTTTATCCAGGCTTTTTTTATCTTAAGCCTTGTTCACCCTCAATCCCTGCACCTGTTTCTCTTCAGAATCACAGAATCATAGAATGGTTAGAGTTGATAGGGACCTTAAAGATCATCTAGTTCCAGCCCCCCTGGCATGGGCAGGGACACCTCCCACTAGATCAGGTTGCTCAAAGCCCCATCCAGCCTGGTCTTGAACACCTCCAGGGATGGGGCATCCACAACTTCTCTGGGCCACCTGTTCCAGTGCCAGAGCCTTCTCTTCTCCAGGCTGAACAACCCCAACTTTCTCAGCCTGTCTTCACAGGAGAGGTGCTCCGGCCCTCTGATCATCTTCGTGGCCCTTCTCTGGACTTGGTTCAACAGGTCCATGTCCTTCTTATGTTGGGGGCTCCAGAGCTTGCAGCCTGATTGCAAGATCTAGCAAGATTGACCTTGACACTATTTAGCCTAACTCCGTATATAGTGTCTCTTACCTTCAAGCGAGGTACCCTGCCTCTTTCTACCACCAGGCCAGTTTCCTGCACTTCTCTCCAGACACTTACCAGTCCCTCTGAACTGTGAGTCCACCGTGCTCTGTCTGCTTTTCCCACTGTCTGTCATGATGTTTCACATGATGTAAACAGATCACAATATTCATGGGCGTACTCTTTCATTTGGAGACCTCCAGTGCCCTCCAGGTAGTTTTGGGGGGTGGTTTTGGAGGTGGTTTTTTTGATATGTGAATCAGGGTTACCTCCAGAAAAGGAAGCATCACTTCTCTAATACTATAGCACATCTCACAAGCACAACTTACCTTCTTTATTGCACAGGAGGAAGGATAAGAGCGAAAGCATCAAGGCTTGTCCAACAAGCCAGTGCCACTGCATTCACAGACTGTGCCTCTGCCCAAACCACAGAGATTTGTCCTTCCTTCCCTCATTGCTCCATCTCTAATGATTCAGTCTGTCAGCAGCCTGTCTAAAGTGTCTAATACAGAAGCCAAGCAAATCTAAAGCAATGTTTCCTGATGCCTTCTCTCTTTCCAGAAAGCTGTGGTTTAGAGACTTTCTGAGGCAGAGTTTCATGTCTTCATCTTTGTTTATATTAGCCCCTGATG
>JAOXNO010000041.1:62173959-62194143 GCA_028565335.1 Limnodromus scolopaceus | reverse complement strand
TCACACAATTCTCCCACAATGGCAAGGAACGAGAGTAGTTCCCTCCCAAGACGTTTTAGGTAGTCCTTAGGCAGTTTTAGATGGTCCTGTGAGGAGCAGGGAGTTGGACACAATGATCCTTATGGGTCCCTTCCAACTTGAGATACTCTGTGATTCTTTGAAAAATAGAGATACACTCTTCCTGTGGTATCACAGAAAGAGAGAATTTTAAGGGCAAAAAGACAGGCAAGATAGGATGAAAAGTGACAGTAGCAGAAAAATGTTAGTGCTTAATGTGCGCTACCCATTTAATTGAGAACTATGTAATTCTGCTGCTTTTGCCAGTAGTGATTTGAGGTGTCACAGCAAACCAGAAGATTCAGTAGGTATAAAAGGATTCCTGATGCATCTCTTTTTAAATGTTCTTTGCCTTTCAGAAGGCTCTTTGTTAAATTACAGGACAGATTTCCAAGAAGATGGGATGTCTTATATGTCCTTGGTCTTCCAGGAACAGACAAAAATGTCACTCCTGCCATCATAATTGAATGTATTTATGGGATTTCTGTCTTTAATACTAATAAATTGTTGCTTTTAAGATGGCTGTTTAGTATAGATGCAGTGTTCATTTTACTGTTGGTGAAAATTCTTTGATTCAACTCATAAAACCTGCCATTTTTTGATATATGCTGCATGATTGGTGGCAGATTCTGCAAGGATGTTAAATTACTCTCTGCTCTGCCTCTGTAGCCATCCTTCTAAGTCCAGTAATTTTAGGAGAGAGTGAAGAACACTATAGCAACATTTTTTGGTTTATATCTGCTGGCAGATGACAAGCAAAAATGTGAAAAGTACTGAAAATAGATTTTTAAACAGTATTATCCCTGAAACAGATGTTATTTCTTTCCAGTAAAATTTTGCTTCTCTGCTTAAAATTTTAGAGTTGCCGTTGCCCTCGTAAGCAAATAAAATAGTATGCTCATACTACGTGATAGCAGAATATACTTACATACAGGATATATGCTATATAACCACTTTATGAGAAAGTCCTGACCCTCTGTCTTTTCCTTTCAGATGCTTAAAAGGATACGTCAACAGCAGTTTATCAGTATTTGATTTGAGTGAACTCGGGATGGGATACTCAGGATACTGCCGGTATGTTTCAATGCTCTCCCTTCTTGTAATACAGGCATAGACATTAATACAGACATTAAATTGAAAACCAGTGCTTAAATTACTGGCAGAATAGTTTCTTTTTTGCCTGTAAAAGCATTGGACTTCAAATTTGTTCAACATGGAAGTCTCAGGTGCAAACACTGTGTGGTAGGACACAATCCTAACACGCTGGAAACGTGTTCTGAGTTTTTCCAGACTCTTACAAGCTGTATCTTTTGCGCTTCTATGAATTAGTTCATTTTTAACTTTCCTCAGCTGCCAAGAAGGGTAAAAATTCTCATTTCAGTTTGGTTAAGCATTCTGAGGTCTATTAATTAAATCTTTGTTTTGGTTCTAACCCAAGTCAAGATCCTAAGCAGTTATGCAAGATGAATACAGGAAATTCAGCATAAAAATTAAATATCACATTGCATGAGTACAGTCCTTCTGGTTTCAGATTTAGTTTTACAGTGAGAGTTAGCTTGAATTGACTAAGACGTTACAGAATCATGTTATATTTATGCAAACTCTGTCTGGAGATTCTCAAATGCTTATAAGCAAAGACAAGAACCAACACATTTGAACTTAACACTCCAAGGTGTCAGCTTTGTAACAGAAAAAGAAATTGTTTGCTCTGAATTTTTGGAAACAAAAAGTGCCATCTTATAAGAAGCCCTATTTAGTTGCCTGTATTGTGGACTATTCTTCTCCTTTTCTGTTTAATTCCCCTTGAAGCATGCTTTTACTTCAGTTTTTCTCCTTTTGGCCAGATCTGGGATACACTAAAGAGCTCTTCACAGTGTTCAGGTTTTTGAGCACAGCCTCACTTAATGGTTTGGTTTTTTTTTTTTTTACTTTACAGATACAGAGATTACAGAGCCCCACCATGGAGTTCAACTCCATATGAATTCACTTTGCAGTTCTGGCATGTCCTGGCAGCGCGGCTGGCCTTCATCATAGTATTTGAGGTTAGTCACGGAAAGGAACAATTCCTTTCTAACACTTTAAAGTCTGAGTTGATTTTTTTCCAATAGTAGTCCCATAAATAATTGTCAGTGTCATCAACTGCTTGTTCATTGCAGTCAAGAGAGAGAAAAAAAATAAATCACCCTCCCCAAACTATTGTCAATCAGCCGCTTCAAACTGAATTGGCAGAGCATACGCAGACTTTAGAGTCCCTCCAAAATCATATTTCCTTAACACTTGGCTTATCAATCGTATTGATTCCCAATCAAATTTTTCATGTTTTATTGAAAAAGAAGAAATGCAACTTGTGTGTACATTGAGCACAGTTATTACAAGTTAAAATGTGTGTCAGGAAAGTGACACGTGATTGTAGCCTAATATAAAAATAGCAACATGTGTACTATCTTGAAGAACGTATTACATACTGTCCAGGAACCTGGTTACTTACTTCGATTACAAGCTCTTAGTTGGTAGTGTTTTCTGTTGTTATTCAAACTAGCATATCCTGGAGTCACATCTTTGTTTAGGTCACTAACTATACCCTTAGTTTTACTTTTCATAACACTTCAGCATTTTCACAATTCTGGTAGACCACTCATTTACTCCCGTGTGTGTGTATATTAAAAAACAAAGGAGTTGCTTTTCAGTCACGAATTGAATCGTAGTTCCAGTTTTGCCACAGATTTTTAAGCCCTAGAAATGAATGTTTATGCATCTTTGAAACAATTATTTTTGTTCTTCTTTTCAGCACCTTGTTTTTGGAATAAAGTCTTTCATTGCCTACCTGATTCCAGACATGCCCAAAGACTTGTGTGACAGAATGAGGAGAGAGAAATACTTAGTGCAGGAAATGATGTATGAGGCTGAACTGGAGCATTTGCAGAGAGAAAGGAAAAAGAATGGGAAACAGTATCACCACGAATGGCCTTAGTCATTACCATGCTGCAACAAAAACACTGGGAATTGAAGAGTGCAGTTACAAAATGAAGTCAGAGTCTGGCATCAGTATGCAAGATTTGTGGTGTATATATGTTCTTGCTGGGCCGTTCAGTTGCAGACTTCGGTGGGAACTGGAAAATTGAAGCTTCCGATGAAGAAAATGAAGAGCCTTACCTGTAACTGGTCTGTGGCGAGCACCAAGAAGGATTTGCACTCAGGAATGTGCAGGCAGATTAAATATTTGGACACTCTGGTTTAAAAAAAGGCAATGAATTTTCACGCTGTTCATGAAAATGCTAACAGCATAACAAAAATAAAAAATTACCTGTGAACGTATACACTAAGGGCATGACTAAAACCAACTTACATGATATCCACTACTTCTACAGCTTCTAATTGCTCAGCTCCATCTGTAATGCCTCTGAAGAAAAGAGCAATCGTTGCCTTTGTGGCCATAATTTGATAGAAACGATCTTTCAGGCTTACTGTTTTGTCAGGTTTGTCCTAGTCTCTTGTTGAGATTGTGGATGTGGTCCAACCCTAAAAGAGGGGTCTATGGCTGCTTAATATATACTATGCAGTTTAAGATTTGCACATCCGTGTCATTAATTTATCCTTCCAGTTGAAAACCAAAAATTCTAAATTCAAAGAGAAAACAGCAGCGCTAAGAGAATGCATCGCATTGCCTGCATTGCAGCTATATTTGAAAATGACATGGCTGTTGAGTTGTCTTTCCACTTTTGTGTGCAGAAAGGCCATCTCTACACGCTTTCAGGATGAAAGCTCTGTCATTTTCATGCTCCGATGTAGCATGCAGGTGTCTAACCGTGTTACTGTTCCCTTTGACCTGTCTGGGCGATGATTCCATGACTTCACAGAATGCTAACTTGAAATATTCTCATACAGCGCGAATGACTTTGTCCTGAATATACAATTAACTCTTTATAGTATGCAAGCTTATGCAGATATATATCAGACATACAGTATAACATTGTGACTTGCTTGTTCAGGGAAGGAAAAGCAGAGCACTTTATAACGATGCTCTTCTTATTGTAATAGTAAATGTTCCAGTAATGTGCACTTCTTTTATTGGCCTAAATAATTCAAAGCATGAGAGTTAGATACAGGCAGATATGTATACAGGTTGTATATAAATGCACACACAGTGGTTACTTTTAGATTTTTTTATTATTATTTGTATGCCTTCTTACAGTTGGGGGGGAGGGCTTTTTGGATAAAATCACTATGAAAGGTAGATGTTCATGTAAAGGATCAAATTTCAGGTTTTATGTGCGTACAGCAGTGTTGCGTATGGTTATAGTCACATTTTGGTGATGAAATTGTCTATTACTAACATTTCATAATCTGGGAGAAGATCAGCACTTAAACAATTAAAACAAGTGTGCAGGGTTCACTTGCAGAGAAGGGAGTGGAGAAACAGGTACAGTCATTCTGTTTCTCTTCTACAATTTTAAATAATGCTTCTCTATATTGGATGATAAAATTTTAAAAAACAAAGAGTCAACAAAGCACAGTAACTCTAAAGGCTGTGAATTTTAACATTATTTTTAGGGATAAAGCTGCAGCAAAATCATTGCTGACAGATATGAAAAGACCTGATTTTTTACTTCTTACAATAACCTATTGAACCAAAAAGTGTGATTCCAGTATACATTTGCATGTATTAGCACAATTGTTTTAATTTATCGTGCCACATAAAGTTAATTTTAAGAGTCAAGAGCCCATCAAAGGGGATGAGTGGGATCTGTTGTATCCAGAGGGCCTAGCATCAGACCTTAGGTTCTTTAGTCCTTTCACCATGTTCATAAGATTTCTTGGTTAATTCCAGCTCTCTGTGACCAGTCAAGATAACTATAGGAGTATCTGCGGTATTGCACAAAGGAGGAAAGAAATTGGAAGGTATGGTCTGATCAGATATATTACCCTTTAGTTCTGTGATAAAGGGCTGGTGGAACTCAGCTTCCTATGTTTTGGAAAGGCAGTTTTGTTCCTTCATATTCTGGGTTGTGCGTTAAGGCCCTCAGGAGTCTTTATCAGAAATAATTAATGCACTCTTCTTAGTACTTATAGAATCACACCGTTTGATTTAATTTACTGCCTCTTTCATTCTGTGGATTATCAAGGTTTTTTTGACAGCATTAACGGTGTCTCACAGCTTCTGTTTCTGTGTCTCATAGCAATAGTAGTTCAGTTCTTCAGAAGGTCACAGGTGAGCTCTCCTTTTAATGTTTTCTCTAAAAACAAAATGCCTTGGCTGGCCCAAGGTATAAAGATACAGGATAAAATTAGGCAAAAATCAGAAATATTGATTGATTATTTTATACTTTCCTATTTCTGCTGTGGATATTAACACGTGTTAATACATACTTAGGCAAATTCCAATTGGACTTAAAAAACACATAGGAAAGAAAACCTTTTTGTATTTAAGATTTAAATATATATATTATTAATGATTTTCAACACTGGTGTATAGGAGTATATCAAAGGCAAGTATGTAGATCTGACATTGTGCGTTTTACACACTGGAAAAGCACAAGAAGTTTTGGAGAAACACTGTGTGTGTTCCTTTATTTTTGGAGGACATGAACAATGTCTAAAGATTTTGCCACTATCTAGCCATTTGCTTAAGCTGAGAAAACTTTTTGCTAGACTTTGTTTAGTATGCTCTTTGCATTGACTGCACGTTATTTTACTAAAGTATAAGGCACACACTGTCCTCAGGAATAATGTATTTTATGACTGGTGAATGATCTTTTCATATTCTAAATATTGTCTTTCCAAACAAATGACCAGTATGAATAGACTGTGCATGCAAGCTGCATTTGTGAAATCTGACAAAGCTTTAGAACTTCAATTTGTGTAAAAATGCTTTAGATCGTTGCAGATCTAATCTATGACAACTTTGCTCTATGCATGCGCCCTTAGAGAGACTTGCATGAGCAACTAGATATTTGTAAATACAAAGGATTAGTCCAAAATGTCTTAATTATTCCTAACCAAATTCCATGTCTTGATCCAGAGAAAAGAAATTTCCATTTCAGAAATAGCAAAAAGTCCACGTACATTATACCCATTTCATTTCTTATGAGCTCTTATTCTAAATTTGTGCCTAATGTGTAAGACCTGAATTCTGGTGACTAAAAAAGGGGAAAAAAAGAGTTCTGCTTCATTAGCCATTGTAATAAGAAGTTCCTTCTTAGAGCTCAGCGTCTGTCTCCATAGAGGGGGATGCATTAAGAGTTCAGCATTCTCGACTGAGTGCTAATAGGGTTGCCTGAAGATTGAGCACTGGAGATCGCTGTAATTTAGTTTTCTTACCTGAAACACAGCACAGTGATCAAGCATCCTGATAAGAGTACTAATATTTGGAAACAAGGCAAACCACGTGATGGGTATTTTTTTATTTTTCTTTCCTACCCCTTTTACTAAATGATTTATAGAGAAAATTTAGATGAATGTTGAAAGTTAATATTGCTGGTGACAAGGCTAAAATTTCCATAGTGATGATGGACGATAAGTGGTTTTTTGTTAGTTGTTTCTTTGGAAGTACATATCTTCATTACAACAAAACACACAGCAACTGTTGCTATGCCCTTTTCCAACAGCAGCTTGTCTTAAATTTAGTTCTGAGGATCAGTTAAGCTCAGTTGTGTCCTGTGGAAAACTCAAAAGAAAAATGTCTGGAGGACCTAGTGAAAACAGGTCAATAGGTACATCCCTTAATGCATAAATTCATAAATCTCCTGAGGTTTCCTTCATAAAAGGTTCTGCAGAAGGAAAAATATCTTGGGGAAACACAGCTTTAGGGTGAGTGTTAATATAGGGAAACACAAGAACTTTGGTGATATTTTATTCTTAATGCGCCATTCAGATGATTGGTCTGATGTAAGTAGTCCACATCTGCAGTTTCCTTGCTGCACCTTCTTCCACTGCAGACTCCAAACGGGAGAACTGCTGGAGAGAATTTCTGGAGCCATGGGATCCAGTGGCATTGCCTGCAGAGTCCTACGTGGCATCATGGGACTTACTCATCTTTTGCATTATGTCACAGTTTGTTCAGGGACAAATTAATATATACATATTTACAAGTGTCGTATCATTTGGATTAACTGAAAATGATCCATGTCCATAAAATAAAAAGGAACGCTTCATACATGGTTAACTTAAAAGTGACACAAATTTTCATTGAAATTGTTATAAACTAGAATTTTTTACAAACACTGTGCAGTCACCATATCAATAAAACTCATCTTATACAAACACCTAGATATGAAGGCAGTAAAGTTAATGGGAAATCAAACAATCGCATTTTCTTTTAAGTGTTACACAGGAGAAAGGGACAGAGGGAACAATAGTGGTATCAACAATTACTTACAATGTAGTAGCACTTCTAGAAGCTATGAAGATTACTTTTGTAATCCTCATAAACTACTAATGTTACTCATTTGAGGGTAAAGGTAGAAATAGATACACAGCTAGCCTTTCATAATAATGTTTATTTGGTGTTAAGGTTGAGACTAGAATTCAAACAGAATTCCACATTTAGACAGACTTGTTATTTTGTTAGTTCCAGCACATTCTTTGTCTGACTTAAATACATGCAGGGACACTCTTTGAAAGTGTTTAGTTGACTAAATTCCTGCGGCGGAAAATTCAGCAGCTTTAAAAGACCCCTAAGTCTTTTCATACTCAACCTCTTGCTCACAAAGCCCATGTTCTACTGGGGTAAAACACAAGGCAGCATTTTGAGGTAGGGGATGAGCAGAGGAAGTAAAGGGCTCCTCTTCACTACAGCAAGTTCTGCTCCAGAATCCCGACAGGTTCTGCAAAACAAGGGGTTGAAGCTGGAGCATGGTGACGGCCCTCCTGATCCTTTTCCTTTTCTCCTCTGGTTCATTCTTTACTTATCCTCAGTGTTTTATTAAACGATGCCTTCTTGCTGATGGTCAAATTTCTAGGGCTATTCTGTAACAGCAGATTTTTTTGCAGACTCTTTTTGGATGTCCCTAAGGGTGAGAAGCCAAAGCAGAAAATGCACAGATGCTGGGTTTTCTGGTGCATTTTACAAGTTGGTTTGCATTGGAGGGAGCGGTGTGAGGAAGCACGGGGTGCATCTACATGTGCCATTAGGCTACTCATTTTCTGGATCTGTCCCTTCAGCCACCTTCCCAAGCATTACATTATGTCCCTCCCTACACCCACACAGGTGTCCTAAGTACCCTACACAATCCTAGCATTTTAAAACTTATATAACAGACGTATATTGACAATTTTTTTTCTAATATTGCCATTGCAACCACATTTACCAGAAATTTGTGTTGGCATGGTTTTGGCATAGCACAATGTTACCACAACAGCACAAAGTTCTAACGGCACAACAAGGAAATGTAGAGACATCACTTCCATATTCCATCTTATACGGGGACTTTCGAAATCCAGGACCGGGATTTAGTCTTGAAATGTTAATGGTTTGTTCCCTCCTCACTACACTGGAAATTACCTTGTGTTAGTTCTGTTGGCTCGTTCTGACATTTTGCCATAACCTCTATAACATTATATCTTCTCTATAATTTGCATTCTTATTAGTTAGTTGTTAGGATGCTACTGGGTGAGAAATTAGGATTAAACCCAATGCAGTCTAAAGCTAATGAGATTCTAAACACCGAGAACACGACAATTTTTCTGTTAATAACAAAATTCTGATCACCTTTTTATTTTGTTGTCTATTTAGATGACTCAGAGTTTTGTATTGAAAAATCTTCCAAACTCTTGGCTCTAATTTTTACCTAGAGTAGTACCACTGAAATTTCAGTTCTTTGAAATAATGTCATGTCAAATCTAACTGAGTAACATAGTTCAGTCATTTTTTATCTGATAATCCTGGCTAACTTGCAATATCATGATCGTAAGAGATTTCTTAAAATGTGTATATATTTGAAATTTATGTAATATTTAAATACAACTTGGTTTCTAAGTAAGGAATGAGAATAAAATTTCAACTATTTTTTCTATTCATAAATCCACACTTTGTAAGTAATATTTAAAATATAGATTACAGTACCACAGAGCGTTTCAGAGAAGTTGACTTTTATGCACTACAAGCTAGAAGTTTCTCTGGCCTGTCAGCTTTAGGTTTCTTCTGTGTTTTAAGATTACTTTTACAATCTGATATGTACCCCAGAACTAAAAAAATTCACTGAAGAAAAAGTTGTTGATCTGATTAACTCTTGTAAGACACTTTTGGCATAAATTTGTCTTTGAGATGCTGTTTACTTTATCAAGGTTTACATGTACAAATGCAACTACTTACTGTATCATACACATTTGAATATTGCATTTTTTCAATAATAAACTTGGATATCTTTGAAAGAGCCTTTGAGCTTCATTGTTCTTCGTATTCAAAGTTAATTTAAAAAAAAAAAATCATACAATAGAAAAGTGAGTGCCAATGTGCCTTCAAACCATAGGAAACCATTTAGGTGTTAAACTCTGCTCAGACACTTGTTTAACTTTTAACAATTAAATACTTGCTTACTGTGGTCTCAAGGCACATATAGACTCACTTTTCAAATTTTTAATCATTTATGTTCTACTGCTTTCACTAATTACTAACAATTTCTTAAACTTAAGATCTTGTTTTAGAACTTACATATTCCTAGTTTCTTAATCTCATTTTTTCAATTCAAGTGCACAGGCTGGCTCTTCTCTGGAAGGATCAATGGCTCAGGATGTAAATGAAACGAGAAGATAAGAAGATAACTGTTAACGACACTGACCTGAATATTAAATCAGAGTGGTAATTTTTTCTGAATTCCAGTTTTGCTAGGCCACATCCTTATATCTTTGTAGAAGACTGAATAATGAACCACTGGTTAATGATTTTAGCCATCATACTTAAGTCCATGTGTTGGACTTAATAAAACTCTGTGAAATGCCTGGCTCCTTTACAAATACCGACAACCCTTGGGCTTGATGAGCAGCTTTAGTTGAAATAAAACTAGTTCAGAAATACGGAGTTGAATTCTTCAAGATATTTCTTCAAAGGTGTTTTGAGAGAACACAATTCTAGTCAACCTAACTCATTTTTTTTTACACTGAATAGACAAATTAAGATTTTCTTTTGTGGCAAAGGACTTGAAAAGATCCTAAGCCTGTAGTGAATCCAATGTAAATATGCTGCTAAACTTGTGAAAAAATACTGAAAGATGGAACCTATGCTTCTTCCAGCATGCAGAGCGTAACAGTACTGCAGTGAGTAAGTGTCTCAAGAAATATTTAGAGCAGACTTGGCATTTTCACAGTTAGGTGTCTCTGAATCAGATGTCCTCCAACTACCGGTAGAGAGATTTCTTTCATCCACTGTCTAACTATGTAGCTTCACGTTGGTGTTTCGAACCACTTTCACTCCAGAATTATTTTACATCCTTAAGCATGATAGTTAGGCTCTCTTAATAAAACCTAAGCTATAACGTGTGTAGCCCTGAGCTATAAACAATACAATAGTATTATTTACTAATACAGATGGGTTTCCATCTGTGCCTTGGTATCTGTATCAGGTATGGAAGCATGACCGCACAGCATGCCGTGTGAGACAACAGGCTGCCAGCCTGGCCCATCTCTAAGCTTTTATGAGACTATAAAAGTGGTGTAAAAAGGATTAACACAAGTATTGACTTAACTGTCTGTTGACTTTTAACAGTCCTGCACAAGTGACACAGTGTCACATACAGACTGCTATTTCTGGCCTTGTATTGACTATCCTGGGACCATTCCTAGAGGGAGGGCATGAAGGTAGGCAGTAACTTCAAGGACCGGGCTGACCTAGTTCTACATCATATAGATGGTTGCTGATAAAGCAAAAGCAATAGCTGAGTGCTTCAAAGCAGTATCAGCTGGGTCTATAACTGAGTTGTCTTTGATATTTGCATTCAATTGTGAGTTTTGTTTAAAAACAAACACACTCATCCAAAGAACTACATCCTGAAGTTTATCTAGGTGAGAAGTGGTCTGCTGAGTTTTGTTTACAATAGGCAAGTTTTAGAGGAAATGTGTTTCATTGAAACAGAGCACTTAGTGGACCTAGTACCTTCATCCAAGATATTTACCAGCCAGATTATTTTGCCTAATTATGTGTCTTTTTTCAAAATTCATTATGGATTATCAGTTGGAGGGCATCATCATCAAATGTCATTTTATTTTCTTTATTGCATAAAGGGAGTAGATGGATCTTTTCAAGCTGAAAGGATGTCTTTCCAAGACTAAGATGGATAAAGAACTATCCCGAATTCGAAGTAAAATTTATTGCTCTCTGCTATAGCTTTTACAATAAGACATTATAAGGAAATCTGAATTCCACAGAGGAAGAAACATGATGAACTCAGTCAATAAAAGACCAGTCTGGTCTATACAACATTCCTGTGAGGAGGCTTTTTGCAATACCTAGGAATAGGCAGAGAACAGCTCAGCGTGGCATCCCTCCTCTCCCCTCCATCAGAGGGCAGTTCACACTCTCACCTTTGTGAGGGACCTCAGGAACTTCTCCAAAGTCTTGCTTTATCTCAAGTTCACCTTTGCACGTTTCCCTTCAATGACTAGTTACTGAAAAAAGCGTGTGATAGAGACGTGTTGCAGTTCCTTCTGAGCAGGAGCCTCCATGACAAGATTCATGAAACATTTATTCTGACATAGTACTGTTTCCAAAACCCCCCTTGTCCGATGATTTCCCACTTCTGCCATGAAATTCATAAATAAAAATCTGGCCTTTATTGCTATAGAGAGCAGTTGTTCCCTCTTGGTCATCTACAATAAAAAGAGCTCTTCATTTCTGAAGCTGGAGAAATAAAGTTTGATTAAATGTCCATTGCCCCTCCATTTCTAGAGACGAGATTCTCTGCTTATATTAGTATAGGATTTTTCCTCAGGATTGTAACCAGGGAACTGGCGTTTGTTTTCTTTGTTGATGCTATTCTTGAAGGTGTCATCTGTTCCAGCTTTATTTGCAGTAACATTAGGCGGATTTTTTTCAAAGTCCACCTGAAAGAAAAGAAAATACCCTAGTAGTTTGAAGCCTGTATTCACTGCTTTTTTTTCTTTGCTTAAAGAGTATCTTGGTGCATTTTGAATTTTTGACATCCTTTCTTATAAATCCGAGGGGTTACTTCAGTACATTAAATGACTGTCAGAGCTACAAACAGGAACTCTTTAGTTCACAATCACTGACTTTCTCATTCCCCCATGGAAAGTCTTTGGCAAAAAAAACCTCAACTTCTCACAACTCCTTTATTCCTGTATAAATCTTGAAATGTGCCCTCAGTGCACTCCCAATCACTTAAATTTAGTTTTTCATTTGCATATTTATCTGCATTTTAGTGGATTGGTTTTTTTGCCTGGGCTATGCTTGCCTCAGTGCCTGACATTGCAATTACTTGATTAATGTTGTTATTCTGCATTTTAAGCAAATACAAGGGGATAAATGCCTACATGATTTTTTTTTTCCTACTGCTTTTACTGAGGTTATTTTTTTGCTCTGGAATTTTCCGATGTCAAGCACCTGAAAGCCAAGTGAAACAGCTGAAGCAAATCTAGAGCCACAGCTGCTCTCCAAATCAAATCGTCAAACTTAATGCAAGCTGGGTGGAGAGGCAGCTTCCACCTTATCGCTGCATGCTGCAAGCCTTGCAGCTGAGAGATTGCTTTCAAGATTTAAAGGTACCTGTAGAGCTGAAAACATACATACTGCTTTATGTCTCTTTTCAAAACTTAGTAGGTTCGGCTAAGATGGAGCAATGTTGTTTTTCTGCAAACTGTTGTAACAGTGCAAGAAAGTGAGGTGCTCGTTCTTCGTGGCTTGTTAACGAGCTATGAAGCCCTGAGACACCTGGGGAAGAGGCGGTCCTATTTCTGTGGAGGAGGAGGAGGTGGTGGTGGGTGGGAGCAGCCCAGGTGTTGGTGGGATCAGCTCTGCCTGGTGGCTGGCTCTGCTGGCCTGGAGGGGAGAAGTCCTGGAGGGGAAATGCCCTGCCAGGCCTGGAGATGGGGATGGCAGCAGCAGCAGGAGAGCTTCATGGATGCGTGAGTGCTAAAGTCTTTCTCTCTGTCCTAGGTGGGAGGAGGCTGTAGCTTGGTGAACTCCTCCCTGGGGTGTAAAGTGCAGTTTTGTCCCCACTCGGCTGCCAGGGCAGGGAGAGGGAGGTCATCCCCTGTTTTACGGGCTGCTGGCCGTCCTGAGGGCTGTTTGTCTCGAGACCCTGAGTCCCCGCGTGCTGCGTAAACAGGGGACATTGGTAACTTATTACTGACCCGTGCTGAGTAGGAGGGTTTGGCTGATCTCACTTCCAGTCCGTGGTGCCTATGCAGCATCCCTTGCGTAACTTTAAAGGGTGATGGTGGAAAGCTGGGCTGCTCTTGTACGTATGAGCACGTGTGCCCAGTGCCCCTGGGCCCTGGTGGGGCTGAGCTGATGGGTTTGCGTACTCACCTCCTGGCTGTTGTGCCGCACACCGCACCAGAGGGAAGCTTGGAGTCTTTTGGACCAAAAGCAAAACAGGTTGCAGACTGGCTTAATTAACACTGGGGGGACATCTTCTCCTTTAGTAGGTCCTAAAAGGAGAAAATAATGATACCTAAATCTAGGGAAAGCTAGGTGGGAGCCTTGGGAGCCTCAGAGCATGGTGGGGGGAGAGCAGTATTGGAGCCCACTGTCCTGGAACAGGTTGCCCAGGGAAGTTGAGGAGTCACTATCCCTGGTGGTGTTCAAGGCCACATGGGATGCAACTTCGAACACCCTGGTCTAGTGGAAGGTGTCCCTATCCATGGCAGGGGGTTGGAACTAGGTGATCTTTAAGGTCCCTTCCAAACTAAACCATTCTATGATTCATCTCCTGAGTCTGTGTCTTATGAGCTGCGTGCTGGGTTGTTTTTTTTAAAGCTCTTCTAACAGCTGAGTTGGATTCTTGTGCAAAAGCTTTGATAGATAGATAGGTAGATATATTGAACACCAACCTGTTATAAAGCTTATCAGCAGTCCTGTGATGGCACAGCCGAGACAACCGATAGCACTGAAGTACAGGTAGGACAGGGAGTACCAGGTGTCTGCCAGCAAAGGCCTGTGAAGGGGTGAAAAAACGGGAAAGAAGTAGATAGTGATGACCGAGGGGTGTGTTCACGTTGTCTCTGTGACTGCGCCAGAAAAATTAGGTTCGTGCTGCAGTCAGTGTTTGATCCCTGTCCCCAGCCTGCTCGGCAGCTTCCAGCTGTACCCCAGACGCACACCGTGCCAAAACGCAGGCTGATGTGGTAACGGTGGGGAAAATACCTGTCTGGGGTCACCGTGGGAGCCACAGTGGCCAGCGCCTCAGTGCTGTTGGCCAGCGTGCAGTTGAGAGTCGACAGTTCCAGAGGAAGGGACTTTGTTGGTGGTGCAGGGTAAATGAAAGAGCCTGTGCCAGCCCAAAAGGCTAAGGTGATCCCAGCTAAGAGGCCTCCGGTAGCACCCTTGGCAGGTATAGAAAGGTAATGTTAAATAAAGGTGACGCATAGGAAAATGAGTCTTTGCAAATGTGAGTTGGGCAGGAGTAGGTGATGACGGGTTACAGTCTCTGTCCATGTAAATCAGTTGCGTTCTCTCTCAACCAAGGAAAAAACCAAGACTGATTTATTGCCCTCTAGTAATAAGAGTAGAAGCAAAACTGTGATGATTGAAGCTGCAGTACACAGTTTAGTTTTGCTTCTGGGTAAAAGTGATGGGACTGCTCGTGGGGCAGTATGAAATTCCGTTTTGCCTGAGCTAGCAGGGGCAGAGCAATTGGAATCACTCTGCGCGTCCCAAGGTGAATATAGGCTGGGGCAAGTATTGAATATTTTTTTCTTTTTAATGAAAGAGGAAAAAAATCAGAAATAAAAATAATTTTTACAAAACCCCTCATGTGGATCTAACCACCAATTATTTCACAGTTGGATAGAGTTGAATTCAAATAGGATAAATTCAGACAGTAGAAAGGGACGTCTGACCAGATCTTGTATTCCTCAGGCTCTAAGTCTGAAAAGCAGCCCAAAGACCAAATCTAAAACACCCAAATAATTTTTCAAGAAGGAGTAGTTTTAACCAAACACCACCAAAGAGATTTTCTTTTAGATAAGGATTACGGGGTTTTTTGTGTGTTTTTGTTTTTTTTTTTTACCTTCCAGTTAGCACAAGGAAACACAATTCCCAGGGTAAATAATCCCAGCATGGGACCCCCGCACATCCCGTGGATGGAGAGGGAAGCCTGTGGATGCAGAGAAGAGACTGGAGCTTAGTGAGGGAGCGTGTGCAGTTCTGGTTTTGGGTCTATAATTTTCAGTGGAAAGTGGTGGGAGAGAAAGGGCCAACAGTGATTTCAGTGCACAGTTAAAGAATCACACTCTCTACTGTTTCCCAGCAGTGAGTAAATAGTGAGGGAGTAGAGGGATTTATGATTTTTTTTTTTTATTTTTTTTTTTAGTTATTATTTTCCTAGTTATTCCCCTTAGCAGGGCCCACAGAAATTGTTCAGGTAATCTAGCAGTCCCCAGGGATGTCAGCGTTACTGAGTTCTTTGCATTTCTGTTTGTTCATGTTCAGTTCGTTGCATTTCTGAAGCAGGAGGTACCTGTACAACTCCTCCCAGCAGTGATGCTGCTGCAGCCATTGAAGTGCACAGGACGCCGTACAATATACCTGGAAAAGATCGGGCAGGGAGGTTGTCATTGCTGGTTAATAGCGTGGACAATTTCTAATTCATCTAGTGACTGAAGTGACCAGGCAGGAGGAATTTGGACTTTGGGCTTTGATGCTTAAAGCATGCCGTTAAGGACCCGGCGGCATCTTGCATGAAGTTGGGTTTTTAGCTGGTTGGTTTTTCTTATAAAACAGAACTTAGCAATGAAATTAATTTAGAAGTTATGTCTCATGTAGAAATGTTTCTGTTGCCTTGAAATAACACTTTTAATATAATCTAATGAATTAATTGAGCAACAATGAAGAACATGGCTGTCTCCCTCTGACACCAGTCTTAACTTTGCGGCAGACAAAACTCTGTATGTAGCAGTCTTGAGGAAAGCCAGCCAAAGCTCCTCATCTGGGCTGGCACACCTTGGTACTGGAGGTAAAAATTATCTTTCTAGGTCCTGAGTGCAAAACCTAAGTAGTAAGTAGAAAAGCAGGAACAGAGAAAGTTGGAGACAGTTACAGAGACAGATTAAGTATTGGTTTGGCTCTTCTGTGATCTTCACAAAGATCAGTAAAGGGTTATGATATTATCACAATACTTATAAAAGGGTTATGCTATTACTGCAATACTTGTAAATAGCATCTTAAAAATTCAAACCACTTTGGACGCTTGATATTTTGATGGCGTTGTTTTCGTTTGTGTTTTTATATTTTTATTTTTCTCTGAAAACTGAACAACCTACTTATGCAATACTCTATAGAAATGTCTTATTTTACTACTAAAAAATACTAATATTTAGTAATACTACTATAGAGTAATGTGGTAATAACTACATTGATGATCGTTCTGTATTGTAAAGAAGATCCCAGAGTGTTCCCCAGTATTTTCAGCAGACAAAACTTTTCAAAGGATTTTGAGTGCACCATATAGTGCATGTGCTTGGTTTTCCTGAAGCGTCATGCTGACATTCATCCCGAGAGTTTATAAAGCGTTGTGTTCCTGTGGAGGTTTCCTAAGCACAAGCGTATTTTTGAAGTAGTGTCACTAGACAGTGCTCTTCACTACTCACAGAACTGCTCTCGGAGCCAACTGAGAGTCTGAGACTCTCAAGACTCCGAGTATATGAAATCCTGCCCTATTTTCTCCTGTAATAATAGCAGCTGGGGGGTGGACACCTTTGCTGTTAAATGGATCCCACCTGGGGTACCTACATAAGCCTTTGCTGATCCACGTGCTCATCCTCTCAGAGAGGTTTGGGAAACCTTTCTTGACCAAGTCTTCAAAGGTAACAGTTGCTAAAGCATTAATGCTGGCAGCTACCGTGCTGTAGAGAGAGAGAAGAATGTTAAGTGAAAAGGAAGAAAAATAGTCTGAAATAAAGTTGTATTTATAGAGTAAAGCTGCCTCTTGTTCAACATCAATATTATAAATTGTACAGTTCTTGAAGAATATTTTTCCCGTATAATGCGGATGCTGTTGAGGTGTCTGTCTCTTCTGTGATTGCTACAACCCTGCTTCAGGCTGGGACAGAACAAGATGAAAACTCATCCTGACTGACCCTTCAGCCTACCGAGCTGGAAAGACCCTCAAAATATAGATACGTTCTGGAACCAACATGCTGTTCCCTTACAAGTCAAAGGATGTGCAGTGACTGGTAGTTCTTCCACAAAATGTCTGTTCCATTTTCTCTCCTAACAGGAAAATATTCACTTAGCTGACTTGGAGCTCAGTGAATATTTGGTGAGTATTGTCTCTGTGAATTTGGTGTGACAATGTGGCAGTGGCAATACCTACAGCACAGTATTTGGCATGCACTGCCCTAACTCTTCTCTTGGCATCCTGTCAGGAGTAGACAGTGCCTTTTATGCAGGGACTTCTCTGTTTGGGGTTGGGTTTTTGGTGTTTGGTTTGTGGAGGTTTTTTTCCCTTTTTTGATAGTGCCCTCCTGCTTTTTCTACAGCTAGCAGTCGTTAGGAACAGCCTGCTGGAGATTGACTCTGTGGCATTTGGATAATGTCACTGTGAACTTGATTCTTCTCTATTTCTTATGTCCCATGAAGTATTCATGTTTGGCCTGTAGAGGGTAGAAACTGCAATAACATGCAGCTAGAAGAACACACAGTTCTGAAACTTCTCTGTGCAGACATCTCTTTTCCTACTCTAACTCTGTTTCATGTGCAGTCAGGTTAAGTAAAGGTAGTTTCGGCATGAGTAGCTCCAAAGGTATTTCAGGAAGCTGAGCTTGGTTTTTCTACTATTTTCCCTGTATTGATAACGTTATTGTAACATCTTGGGATAAAGAAGATACTGGAAAGTGGACCTAGACTTTGGCATAAATATAATGTAATTCCTCAAAGCACTACTGCCGCTTCCTAGAGCGTGCTAAAGAAAAGAGCTGGCTTTTCTTAGGGTTTCATGTTTTGACCTCCTCCTGGGTCCTCAAGAAATCAATGGTACGCAGCTAAAATGTCATTTTTGGATTCACAGACCTTAGTGTTCCACTGAAAGCACAGGCAACAAACAGTCCCGGGACTCCTGGCATCGAAGAAAAAATGTCCATAACAAAATAGGGCATGAGCTGGGGTAGAAGAAGCACAAGAGCAACACAAGGAATTAGTTAAGATTTTCCTGGGGAATGGAAGAGAAGTAGCTGCTTCTGAGCATGTTGCTAAATCATGGTTTTGTTCCAGTTTACTGGAGGTGTCAGATTTTAAGCTCAGGGGATGTTGTTTGGCAGAAGCAGTCAATCAGATTAGTACTGCAGGAGTGCCAGAATAGAGAGGTTCTAGCCCTGATTCGGTAACCACCTTAGTGCCTGAGTGCTGAAAGGTCATAAAGCATCTCACAAAACCTCAGCGGTCTCTATACGTGCTACACCTGGGCCCAGAGCAGCTCCAAATTACAATAATGGGTATCTGTACCTGATCGGGAGCTGAAATGAAACTGGCCGTCCAAGGGTCACAGCTCTTGTAATGAGAGTACATCACCAAACCACAAAATACTGCACACATTAGGACTGTCCAAAGGCCCAATAAATTCAGGTAGAGCGCCCTAAAACAAAGGAGGGAAACTGTTTAATAGAAGGTAAACATAGAAAAGCTGTTACAAGCTAGCTAGTTCTAATTTTTTAGGGAGACACCTTAATCCAAGTTAGTTATATAATTTGAAGCGAGCTATATAAGGTCTGACAGGCATCATCAGGGTAAGAAATTGTGTGTAATACTGATTTCATAAAACTGTGGAAAAATACAGCCTCTTTATGCAAGGATAAAGGTTCTAGGTAACTCTCTACAGCTGGAAGAGACCATTAACTCGTAGGCAGAACGGGCTGCACCGATCACTGGGTCTGTCTCTCCTGTGCCCTGTAAGAGCAGATATTGTCTGTTGGGAGTTGCTACTGCTGGATTCCCTTTAAGCCAGGCAGAGTATTATTTTGTGTGGATCCTGGTGTGGTCGCAGTGTTGCCATTGCAAAGTGACAGGCTTGGTTGGGGTTGGTTGTTTTTTTTTTTTTGACTGATCAATGAAATGGATGTGGGTGGCAGCATCCACCGGGGCGGTTGTGTGGCTGCCATTCTAGTTCCTGAGCGTTGCCAGATATTATAGAGCCTACGTCGTGTTTGGGCATCACAGCAAGAGACCTTGCACGAGGTCTCCGGCTCAGGCCAGTTCAGAACTGTGCTACTGGGACCTGGAGGTCTTTCAGGATTCGTTACTACTGAAGTTCTCACTGTTGTGGGTTCCAAACGTTTTTCAGAGACTGAATTTCAACATGATAAATTCATATAATCTGTCACGACCTTAAGAAAAATTAGTATGATTGCAGCTAGCAAAAAAGCTAACTGTTTAAAGAAGGAAAAAATTACCGCCTCTATGCTTTAGCCAAGTGGGCAAGCAATTAGCACTAATAATGAAAAAATCTGATTTTTTTAGCAAAACGTGTGCCAAGCTATGCACATACTAATACTGAATTTAAGTAAGGTAGTGGGCTGGAGACCTATATGTCCGTATTGTGAAGTGTCACATGGTTCTTTGCTATTGATTCTAATTATTCTTTTTCTAGTTCAGAATTTCAGTAACTTATAGATTTCATTTTATTTAGATCATGACTCGTACTGTAGTACCCCATTAAATCAATCGCCACTTTGAATACGATAACTCTAAATGCAATTCCTACAAATAGATTTTTCCAATAAAGCTGTAGGTAAGACAACAGCTGTCTGGGCATCGTTACCATGCTCTGCTTCCAAGGATTAATTTGACAGCCTGACCCCAAATTAATAAGCTGCAAGAGGTAGATAACTACCTGGTTTTCTTTCTGCATTTATTTATGTCATTTAGGGCTAGAGGAAGTAAGACTTTCAGGGCAAAATTAACCTACTACCACCCAATGGGGTCCCAATATTTAATTAACATAACCGACAAACTGTTAGTATAAT
>JAOXNO010000041.1:62158970-62173859 GCA_028565335.1 Limnodromus scolopaceus | reverse complement strand
TCCATGTTAGTATAATTCCATGTTAGTATAATTCCATGTTAGTATAATTCCATGTTAGTATAATTCCATGTTAGTATAATTCCATGTTAGTATGTTTGATTTCTAGGATAGGATAATGGCAGGTAACTTACAGTTTAGCATGCTTTTCTGATTTGCAAGAAATGCATCTCTGTATTGTGGACTGATTAACTCCATAGATCCCCAGCCATGTAAATGTTCCCCCAATAACAATTGTCCAAAAGGTATGTCGTCTCAAAGGATCGACATCAAAGCTAGGAAAGAGAAGGAGAAGCAATTCAGTTCACATCTGTAAACACACCTTTATTTAGCAAGAGGTAGGTGGTTTTTCAGAAATACCTGGTATGTCCTACCCTCTGAATGAGAAGCACCGCATTGGCAATTCTGTTTTCCAGAAGAGATACCTAATGTGTTTAGATTTAGATTTGGAAGGGTTTTTTTACTTTTATATTGGAACACGTTACTGTCAAGTCAGGATGAACATATACCACAGAGACTCAGTCAGAGCACCAATTAATTGAGATAAATCACATTTATAAGGCTTTTTATGCTCAGATTTCAGATCTGTGCCATATTGCAGCAATAGACCTGCAAGACATCCTGCCTGGGACCCTGTCCTCTGCAAGGAGAAAAGCTGCTTACTAAACTCTCAAAATCTTCCAAACTGTTAGTTACATCATCTTGATGTGTTATTTCCTTTACAGGAAACTGCTTCAGGTGCAGCATTATCTGTTTTTAACAACAAAATGTTATTACTCAGTAATTTTAACCAGTACAAGTACGTCTTTATGTCTTGCAGCTGTCGTCTTTGCAGTTCTGCTAATCTTGATATGTCCAGCAGATAACATTTGACCTTGCTGCTGGATTCTGTTGGTGACTTGCCTTGACACATGAACTTTTCAATCAAGGCCACAAATAGCCAAAGGAAGGTCAGTTTGCTATCCCAGTGCGTTGGTGCACCATTGCTAGCTCCTGTGGTGATTCTTCTTAAAATGAAGCTTCTGTTTTATGACTCAGAAATGAAAGATATGTACAAGTGGAAGGAATAATTGAGCTGCATTTGTAGCAACGCAAATTAAAATGACAAAGCTCTCTTTCAGTTCAGCAGGGCTTTGATTTCTTCAAAGAGGTTAACAGAAAGAGGAGTTAAGCTCTCCTGAACTTTAGCTGCATTCCCAAGAACTGAAGAAAGAGGGAATGGACTCCTCTGAGTCACCAAGGCTGTTCACTGGTAGTATAAATAAGTAATAATAATGAGTATTTTTGGCTTAGTGAGGATCAGGTTTCTAAACATTAAATATACAAAAAGAAAAGGTTTGCACCATTCATTTCTTACTCAAATATGTCTAGTCGTGATCCTTCATAGGCATGTTCCCAGACTTTGGTTGTTCCACCATTCAGAGTAGTTCCTCGAATCAGAACGGTCACAAAGCCAGCCACCATGACAATCATTTGAAATGCATCTGTCCAGACAACAGCTTTTAATCCTCCCTAAAACAAACAGAAACTGTATGCTCTCATCTTCTTTCCTGTTGTACAAGTACAGCAAAAGGTAGAAAGACCCCTTATTTCAGGAGCTCACGAGCTGTATGCATACCATCTAGCAAATCAAGCCTTTTCTTAAACTTTCTTTATATTCTTTTATGAAGGTCTTATTTTTGCATATCACAAAATGACGCGGAGACTAAATTGTTTGTCTAAGCTACGTGAGAGTATTTGACCTCCAGTTAAATGTTTTTTTCTCCTGCCTCCTTTATACGCATTTGAAGACTGTATCGTGGTGTGGAACAAAAGCTTAGGGAACCCAAGCTGGCCTGTGCTTGTTCTTCCCGTGGCACTCTGTACGCGTCTCAGAGCCCAGCACTCCACAACTCGCCTAGCACAGAAAAATAACTCTGGAAAGTTTGCAATTCTGCTTTCTTCCATAGCTACTTTCATATTTGATAAAATCTGTGCTAGAGAAATGTAATAAGTGTTTTCAACAAGGATGGGCTGAAATATTGAAAAAATCCATTAGTGGCAATGAGAACAGAACTTAGGTCGTGTCCTGAGCCCTAGGGCTCTGCTGCTTCCACTGCCATGTTTATCTTCTGTGATCTGGAGTCTCATCGTGCTTCCACTCAGAAGCAAAGCTCTCTATGACCTGTTGATCATCCTTCCTAGGCTTTATCACTCTGTTCTTGGTCTGGGAGGTGCTTTTTTCATTACAATGTTTTTCAGTCCCTAACTTGTAAAAGATAAGAAGAATCATCTTCTCAAAAGATGGCAGGGGCAGGTTATCGCTTCCTTATCTGGACTCTGCCTCCAGCTGTCTGGTTTAAACCTTGAGACATACAGCAGAGGATTTGAGAGGAAATATATATATTTTTTTTTCTCCAAATAGACTAACTTGTACCACAGAGTCTAAAAGAAATTTATCTATTCTATTACTTTAAACTTCAGTCATTCAGGCTGTATTTAGAAGCCTCCTGTCTGCAATAGCCCGTCATGGATAAAGGATGGTTGAATTAACAATCTGTGTTCCAGCTGTTCGGATGTGCCTGTTACGTACCAGAGTGCAGTAGAAAGTGCAGACCAGTCCTGTTGCCACTACAGAGCCCCAAAGATCAAATCCAGTGACTGTGAAACCAAAGAAAACCAAATGGTTAGTGAAATGAGGGTAGGTCATTGGGGTGGTAACAGAAAAGCTGTGATCCTTTAGCCTGAAAGGATGGGAGTAATTATTAATATTTTTGTGTCTATTAGGAGCTTTGCTGAGTTGTTCAGATTTCTTAAGGCTACTGGGTACTGTTTTGCATTGTTGATTTCTTGCAAATTGGATTTAACTAACTTTCAAGCGTGTAAAAGTAATATGCAAGAAGAATCATTGCACAAAGTAAAACATCATTCTTATGGGGCAGTTTTATAAGCAATGCTTTCCTTCTGTTCTGAGTCCAGAATTCTCTCTTGAGAAATCAAGTTCTTCAGAGATTTCAAAGAGTCCTAAGAAAAAAAAAACCAACCCTAAACTAAATTCCATTCTCTGCAACTAGGAACAGTTTAATTCTAAAATGTGCTGTGTTAAAACAATTTTGCATGTTCCTTTTACTTCATAAAGTTACTTTATACAAGATATACAAGTTTTGGTTTGATTTATATTGAAGTCTCTCCCACTGGGCATAATTTTGTAAGGGCAAATCTATTTGTAAAGGCTCTCTTATTAGCAAAGTTAATATGGCTGAATAATGAGTGTGAACTCTCACACAAAATTCAGTTGGGGTCCAGAGGAAGGAAGCTCTGCGAGCTGTGTGAGAGGTGGGACTGGGCAAACTGGATGCAACTCACATGACAAACAATGAAAAGAGGCACCCAACGTCTTCCTAATCAATTTGGTGAAATCAGGACTTGGGCCATGGTGATTTCTTATGTCCTATGGCAGTAAAATTGCTCACCCCATCTGTCATGATGCACGGTTTGCAAAGATTAATTAGAGCGTGTGGACGGCAGCACAGCATTCAGCTCCAGTAACAAGGAATGGAGTTATGCCTGTGGGAACCTGAACAGGGGAGGCAGGGAAGGGGGGAATCAAAGTACAGAATACAGTCTTGGATCATCAGCTTGTACTGTGAACTTTGTCAGGATGTTGAGAAATTGTTCATTGCTAACCTCTTTGGGTGATTACTCGGTGCAAAGGAGAGCACCAGAGCAAACGCAGGGCTCCTGCTGGTGCGAGAGAGGTCTGGGCAGTCAGAAATGCAGAGCTATGAGGTGCAGGCAAAAACCTTCCTACAGAACATTTGAGAAATTTTGTTTTGGACTTAACTGAACTCGGGAAAATAGATAAAGTTATTCTGGTTGTCTTGTGGTGTGGGTATTTGGGGTGGCCATGTCGAGCAGCTTGGGAACTCACCTTGGTTGAGTGCCAGTGATGGAGCATAAACCACTATTCCTGTGTAAAGGATCTGAAGGAGAAAAAGTTCATGATAAAAAACCACATGTATGTGAATGCTCAGTGATAAGGTTTCTGTTTAGAGTGGTGCTTAGAGCAGAATACCAGACCTAGAGATCTGTTTAGATCAGCTTGTATTGTATATGGCTTTCTGTTTCAGCCTTTACACAAAAAAAACCTTTTATTTAATTCTTTTCTGATGAAAAGAATTTCTTTCTCTGTCTTGGTATTACTTATTTCACCCATTGCTAGGATAACTAGATGACAAAAATATCCTAGTCAAATGGAAAGAGGAGTTTTCAGAAAAACAAAAGCATTGATGCAGAGAGAACTTGAATTGATTTTGCAAATTTAACTCTTCTTGTTCCACTCAATCCCTTTCAAAGTAGCTCACTCAATGTCCTTTGTGTGTATGTTCTGACAAAACTGACGGAGAAACAAAGTCTTAAAGTCAATAAGCATTCAAATATATTGCTAAATTTGGAATTAATAAAACTGAATTAATGTAGAAATCAATGTCTTCCAATATCCCATCAAATTCCATCTTTCCATCACATACATTAGTTATGTAGTCTTTTGAGAAGGTCTCTGCTGGGACTGTCACGGGGCTGGGGGTACCTGGGCATCCCCAGGAGATGCCACATGCAACAGCTTTCAAATGGCACAGCTTCACCTCAGTGTCATAAATGGGTAACTGGTGAACTAAATGTTCAGCTCATCTAGTACAGCTCATCTAGCTTTGCAAGCAAGAAAGAATCCGCTCATTTGGAAAGAGAGAGGCTTCAAGGGAACATAATGAGACCAAGAATTTGAGGTGCTATGAGCATTCAGCACAATATCCAAGTGTCAAAGACATCAAAAATGGCAAAAAAAGCTAGAAAGACAACCATTCTTTCTTTTTAATGTTCACAGTCCAAGTGAAAAAAATTAAGAAAAAAAAATAATACTCATTAGAACATTTTATTGTACAATATGTGCAGTCTGAGATGAGTCCATCAAAAGAGATGTTGAGTGAAATTAACATAATGAAAGATCAATGTCGTCTTACCGTCTGCAGGATGTAGATCAATGTTGCAGCAAGACGGACAACCTTGTTAAATCTTAACTCCAAATACTAGGAAAAAGAGGAATTTTAATCAATTGCACGTGTAGCACCTGTGACACAGCTATTAACCTTCTGTTCGCCCTGTGTAACAGCTTGCTATGCAAGTAAAATTACTGGCAACTGGCACTACTGCTATGTGTAATGAACAGGAGAGCATGATTGTTTATTACACATAGCGATAATTACATTTTAAGAAATTTTCTCATCAGTAGAAAGTACTAGAGATGTTGGGTTCTGGTATTCAATATCTACTACCTATCAGGAATAACTGAAAAAGGCCAGAGGCTACAAGGAAAATAAGCTTCAACTTTAAATGAAAGTATATTCCAACTACACGAAGAGGAAACTTGAGGTCATCTCCAAGAGAAATAGCATTGTTTGACTTCTGTAGTGACAAAAGCAGTGGTGGAGCAGATGGAGAAGTTGCAACAGAGGCTTTCACAGTGCTTGAGCTAAGCTGGCTTTCTCATATCCTGTGTCTCAGTCTAAAGCCAAATTTGCACATCCTCGACAGGGAGAAACAGTGGCATTCTTATGGAATTCTAGGTAGATGTAGAGAGTCATTCCCAATTGTCCCACAAGTGCGGAGGCGCGTAGATCTCTAGCCCCAAAAGGCCCGGGTCACCACCTGGAGTCTCTCTGTAGTGTTGACCAAAAAAAAAAAAATCAAAACTCCATTGCTAACCCTGCGGCAGCCTCCTGCACAGCCTCAGGTGGGGTGGGTCTCTCCTTGGGCCATAGTCCCATGTGCTTCCCAGCAGACACAACGCACAGGCAGTACAAGCCTCTCTTGTCCAAGTCTCTAGGCATAGTACTTCCAAAGCAGTGGGTATGAGGCTCTTCTCTCGGGTAGCAAGTCATAGGACAAGAGGAAATGGCCTCAGGTTGCACTAGATTGAATATTAGGAAAAATTTGTTCACCAAAAGGGTTGTCAAGCATTGGAACAGGCTGCCTGGGGAAGTGGTTGAGTCACCATCCCTGGAGGTATTTAAAAGACATGTAGACGTGGCTCTGAGGGACGTGGTTTAGTGGTGGACTTGATGATCTTCCAATCTAGACGATTCTGTGATCCTTATTAATTTGGTTCATGTTCATCTTTCTTGTGTCTCTTGCACAATAAACCCCACAGTTTTCCATATAAATAAATAGCTAATTTATGTAACTTTTTTTCTGAAAATAATTAATGAAGCCAGCAGAGTCATCTTTCCAGAATGCTTGAAGGGACTCTCTGACTACAATGACACCTGTGGTGGTTCAGATGAGAGAAGTAAATCATTCTTCGATCTTGCATCAAAACCAGCTAGAAAATGCAGTTACTTGTGGCAATGAGAACCTGTAACTGAAATATTTCCAAATACCCAGGCAGAGCTGTTTGACCAAAGCCCCTCCTTGGGTTTGGACTTAGAGAACACAGGCAGCCTTTGTTACCAGGAAGCTCCTCATGAATAACCTGGCTTTCTTCATCCAATTTTTGTTTAGTTGAAACTGCCCGCAAACAGAAGCCAACAAATTTGTGGCAGTTGAATAAAGTGACCAAAAGGATATTCCCAAATGCTGAGGATCTGTCCTATGGGTTTGCAGATGACAAGGGCTGCATGCTGTGCTCATAGCAATAACATCACAAGGACTACTGGTATATTTTAATTATTATTTTTTTACTGCTTAACTGTCCTATGAAGAAAATAACACATTCCAGGAAGAATGCCAGGCAAAAACTCTAGAAAATTCAGAGGTTGTTCATTTAGTTTCATAGAGAATCCCTGAATTAATTCTCCAGCCCTGACTTTTTGGGGTTTTTGAGAGATCTGCCATCTTCTTTCTCTTTATCTCTTCCCCCCCCTCACCTTTTTAGCTATCAAACAGTCCATTTTTATAGTAAATTGGATCAAAGTGCAAGATCTAGACTAAGCTTGAATTGGAGACTATTGAATTTTGTTCTGAAAGTTTGTCTTTAATACCTGCTCTCTAAACCAGAGTGGAATAGTTACTTATAAGAACAAAAACTTTTGGATATACTTCAAATATTTTCCAGCCGTAACTTAATTTGGTGCTGGGTGTGTAAACCGTTATCCTGTCTTTGCTATATTTGCATAACAGGAGCTCTGACCTTAATTTGTGCTTTCAACTTATGCAATATAAATAACTAGTTTGAACTAATGCAACCAGTTACTAAAAAATATTTAATGTATCAATACACTTTTTCTGTAAAATAATGCAGAAAATCTTCTGACAGATTTTTCTGTAGAAATATCTACATGATGCGTATACATGGGAGCAGTGCCCTTTTTTATTATTTTTACTTACCTCATAAGTGCTTGTAATGCCAGATCTGTAAAATACAGGTAGAAAAAGTTCAGCAGTAAAAATGATGACAAGCGCATATGAAAGAAAGAACAGCACAAAGGATGCCCCATAGCGATAAACTTCAGAGGGTGTCCCCAGAACGGTCACTGCTGACATGAAACTTGTTGTGAGAGAGAAAGCTATTGGCCCACATGTCATCTGCCTACCACCCACCAAAAATTCCTTAGAAGTTTTCTTTTTCCTCTCTTTAACTGCGAAAAAGACTCCAATGCTAGCACTCACTAAAAACAGTGCTGCAAAAACAACATAGTCCCAAGCCACAAATTTTTTGACTTCTGGAGCTACGAAGTTTGACATAGCACCAGTTGGGCAATTCTCTGATGGAAGATTCTGTTTTTCTGTAGCCGTTGCTCTAAACGGATCAACTCAGTTGACGGCAAAGTAGAAGCTTATCTGTAGCTCATCAATGACAAATATTCAGTTTGGAGACTCGTTTCTTTTTAATCCAGTTCACCTCTAAGGAGGCAAAAAAAAAAAAAAAAAAAAAAAAAGCAAAGGATGGGTTAGTAAGGTGCTGAGTGCAATTAGACCCTAGTGCTACTGATGCTTCTGTCAGGCAGGCTGGAGCAGGGGACTTAGCTGTGGAAATCTGTAGTACACTCCCTTTTTATCTGTGAGATTTTAATTTAGGGTTAAACATTAGCCTGGCACATTGACTTGATCTGACTCCAGGCATTCTAACCTCTCAGCATTTTTAAATAATAAAATGAGAGTAATAAAGAAAGAAATAAAAGAGAGCAAAACGAAGGAAAGCTCCGTGTATGGACCTGTGACCCCACTGGTGAGTTTGCTTTCAGAGGGGCAATTCCCTCATATCGTTAAAAACTAAACTTGAACGTCAGTGATAGGATTCAGAATTGTCCTTTGACACTCTAAGTATGCTCCGCGGTAGACCCTCTGGAAGTTTAGGCTGCTTTAAAGAACTGGAGCTTTTAATGGTTAAAAGTAGCTGTCGTGGCTTCTCCTCACCCACCGTAGCCCAGCCTTGGTGTGCCTGGGAACCCAGGAGGTCTCTAGATGAGTAGAAGTGTGGTTTGTGCTCCACAGAGGATGACTTTCAGTTAGCAACTGACCACTACTCATAGCGATTTTACATACATCTTATACGGGTTCATGTGCAAGGTGGCTTATTTTATCTATCCATGTGCAGCTTGGTCAACCTGCATGACAAAAGGGCCAAAGCAGATTAGAGAACAGCGAATCTTTTCTTTCTTAACTATATCTTCTCATAATTTTTTGAATTCAATTAATTAGGTTTTCCTTGTGTGGTGGATTTTATTTGTGTGGTTTTGGGTTTTTTTTAAATAAGTGAGTACTCGTTTTACCTTGATCTATGCCATGACAATACATTTTCCAAAGAAGCAGGCAATGACTTGTCATCCTGAAGGATTAACTTGTACAAATAAGGAGTGTGTGTGGTCACAGCCCTGAAGGAAGGAATTGAAAGGTGGAGGGTACATTTTGGAGACAATTGAGAGATGCAGTAACCTGGGGTAACCTTTAGCAGCAAAAGTCCTTTTCTTCAGCCTTGTCTTGGCTGGAGAGGGATCCCCACTTCTCCTTCTTAAGTCATCAGTAAATGGAGTTGGATTTGCTGTGTCAGTTGTACCCAGCAATTTACTGAGTGTCCAGACCTGAAGCTTTGCCTGTTCCCATCCATCTGCTCAGGAGAAAGAGGAGTACGTGTGCAGCAACCTTCAGGGCTTAGCATGGAGTCAAAGGAAATCTAGGAAAGCCTATGACTGGAACTGACTTCTTCTGTCCATATGTGCAGTAGAGCTTGTGAATTTTTTTTCATCAATTTTGGTGAGACCGAGTGTGGAAGGGGGAGTTGAAAAGTCTATCGTTGCCGCAGAATGTGAATTAAAAAAAAAAAAAAATAGTAAAAATTCAAAGGTACTTCCTAAAAGGCACTGCTTCTTTTATAGATTAGATACTTTTAGTTTAAAAAGTGTGAAATGCTTTTTGTGAGGTATGATCCAGCGCTCTGTGAAAGCTGGGATATCCATTAAAGGCACATCAGTGGCCATGGCACTTGTTTGTGCGCTGTAACCTGCGGGAAGTGCAATGGGGGAACCAGATGAGAGAGAGCAATAAACCATCTTGCATTACTTTGGATCAGTCAAAGTGAGCCATTATAGGTAAATGCTCTGTAAATTCTCATCCAACCATCACACAGTAATTTATTTATCCAAGTATACCCCATTTGCTGGTTAATATTTCTCTTTTGTACCGAACAAATGTCTTGAGGTGTGTCCACTCTCAAAAAAGCAGCAACTTTCACTTGCCAGATATTCCTCTGCTTTTTGGTGTAGGTTTTTTCTTTTTTTTTTTAACTCCTCAACCATGTAAGATGTCTTAATTCATACCGACAGAGTCCGATGAATTAAACGTCTCTGGCAACGGTAAAAGCCATGCCGTTACAATGGTGAGGTTCTAGAGTCAGCTATCAACCCAGGCTGGCAGGAGGCTAATTGAATGGGGTATGAATGCAGCACGTAGGGCCGACCAGGCAAACCACGTGTGTGTTTCTTCCCACAACCCGCAGCCTCAGTCACGATGACGCCAAGCCACTTCACAAAAAGCTGCAAAGGAACAAACTTGAGGGTCTTCCCTCTTAAACTCAAGGCGCTGAGCTGCACCGTGTCAGTAAGACCGCATCAGTCTTATGTTGCTGAGAGGGTGGAGAACTGTTTGTGCCTGGGATAAAAATTCGTTTTAAAAGTATGAAAAAAAAAAAAGTTCATCTGTGTCAGAAGGTTTCAGTGCCAGTCATGCTACCAGAGAAAGTCTAAGTGGAAGATCCCTGTAACTACCATTCTAGGAAACATAAATGTAGTGTAATATATTATTACTGGCTTGAACAGGTTTTTTAAATGGTCTGTTTGCCATCAGTCAGCACTGCTAATTAGCAGCTGGGCTAACTGTGCTGTCACACAGTGATGAATAAAGCTGCCTGTCAGCTCACATGGGCTCAGCGCATGGTAATTTGGGTTGGAAGCCAGGAAGCTTTTCCAAACAGCAAAACTCCTATTGGCATAAATGTACGCCTACAGAGATTTTATTATTATTATTATTCTTTTAAAATTATGAATGGTCTTTCTAGCAGGAAAGTATTTTTTGGATTATAGTCTTTTACATAGAAAGTAGGGAAAAGCTAATGGGATAATAAACTGGAAATCAAGTTAGAAATGTAAATTTGTATATTATTCTATAGCCCTCTAATCTTTCATCATAGCTTCATGGTATTGTTCAGGGTAGCCATTTTAGCTAACTCTTACATAGAATAAAAATAATATACCTTAGAAATACAACTTCTGAAGGAGAAATATTACTTCAAAATAGCATGAAAACACTTGTTATTCCGTCACGATGATATTTCTTAGCTGGGAATTATTGAAATTTTTATTTCTCTGAAATAATAAGATTTTGTATTCTATTTGCGAAAACTCCTGTGAAGTTAGTTTTAGCCAGGGTAACCAAAGGAAGAAGCTTGATTATGGCGTCTCCTCATCTTCTAGGAGATTAACAACTTCCAGAGCTTTAATTTGCTGAGTCCTTTTACTTTCTTTCCTTATTAGCCTATGATGTCTGTTTGTTCTTATCATTACATTAATATCTGCTTCAAACTGAAAAATCTGCCAGGTTTTGGTGCCGTTGTGCTGCCCACATGGGATGGCATCACTTTGCATAACCATGGACAATGTTCATTGGGTCTAAACCACTCATTTCAAGGCCACATTTGACCATCTTCAATGACTAATATAGAGATAGCTTTTCAAAAGTGGGTAGCACTTAAACTTTCTCAATGTGGTGCTTTATAGGTAGATCTTTAAATAGCCAGGGGATATTACTTGCAACCGTTCTTCATAAACCTCTGTAGTACTCACTAATGAAGCCTATTGATGACAGGACTTCAAGGCTTTTGAGCAGAGAAAAGATGACCAGAGAAGAAAATATATAACATGTAAAATCATTGGAAATTTTTTAAGTGAAGAATTTTCAAAGAATTATATTTTAACATTGTGGTTTAAGTTGGCAGTATATATTACCCCTAGGTTTTGGTAACAGTTTCACAGGTGAAAGCATTTGAAAGAAGATTGGTTTTCATTGGTAATTTGGTTCTTTGTTTGGAATGGTATCCTGTCTTGAATATCCTGTGTGCATTACCTGCTTTTATGAATTTCAGTAAGACTTTAAGTGCTTTAGTTATGTATTTTGATATTTGGAGGGAATAAATATGTTTGCTCAACAAATGTGGTCATGTAGGACAGTGATTTCTCAGGCTTTTCTGCAGTGGCCTTTCAGCTTCCATTAACCCAAATTCTAGCTCTGACCCTTTTCCATCTGAAAAGAGAAACGATGACTTTGTCGTAAGTTTCTACTGTAATCTAAATATTTCAAATCTTGTCATATCAGTGCTTACATAGATTCTTCAAATTTTAAAGTCAGATTTCAGTTTGGGTGAGGTCTTTCCAGTAAAATGTATGGACCCTTTGGCGAGTGAACATGTGCTTAGTAGAATTCATTATATACAAGTATGTTTGGCAATTACGTCAGCTGAAATAAACTCCTGAAGCAAAACTTTGCATGGTTTTTTGGGTTTTGGTTGGGTTTTTTGGTTTTTTGGGGTGTTTGGGTTTTTTTAATGATCTGAAATTTTCCTCTGGTACACAGTTCCTAAACTAATTTAGGGAACTGATGAATATTTAAGAATTCCTTCCCATATGGTACCAGTCAACTTGTGTCCCTTTATTATTGATAATGGAAAGACTGGAAATCTTTTGTGTAAAGTAATGGTGAGTAGGGGAGCTGCAGAAGATGCTTTGCTTATATCTTAGAGACCAAGAGTATTAATCAAGCTCACAAAAGCAACCAAATATCTGAAGAGAACATGTAGGCAGCTTTTTAATATTCTCTTCTTCAAATGCACATATAAAATACTGAATTTGACAAATGCATTTCACATATTTTGTGTCTTTTTATCCCAAATGATATACACAGTGCACTTCATGATCAAGTCAGACAATGTCTTCTAGTATGTACGCAAACTGGCACGTATTAAAATCTGCTACACCAGTATTTTGAGTATATTTCTTGGTGGCGTTATGAGGCTTTGGTATGATTCTTATTTCTATAGCAGCTCCAAAATATCTGCTTTTCACGGTCAAATATTGGTAGCTATACTTGCATATTGCACTGTTCTGGAAATAATTTTTTCTTTTAACTGCACCTTTTCTTGATATGAGACCTTTCCCTTTGGAGTAAATTCCAGTTCCAGGTGACAGGAGTCATCCCTTTCTGAGACCAGACTAGCATCATGTAGTCTGATGCTTGGTGATCAGACCATGAGAATTTTCACTGGCTTCAGCTGAGTTAGTCCGTCAAATATTTTTGTCATGAGTGACAGATCCAGAACCTGAGCCTTGATCACAGACTGTGATTTTTACAAGAAGTAAAAATGAGTTTTGATTTCCTAAATGGCTTAAAAGTTTTGTAGCTTCTGCACTCACTTCTAGTCCTTGAGTTTAAATTTGAGTCTGAGATTTGTCCATTGTTATAAACATAAGAGTCATTCTGGAAGATAATATCAAATCACATGTAAAATTGGATATTGATTTGTTGATGCTGCTCCAAATACTTAGATCTATACATACTAGAATACATCTGATTTAACTTATGAAATTAGGGTCACCTTGTGAGTGCATTCTTTGTATAGTATCCATAAAGAGCAACCGCCTCTCTTAATAACATTATGAAAAAAAATATATTGCATCTATTTCTCTAAGCAAATCCTTTCTAACACCTAGACTAGAAAGTTCCTATTTTTAGTACACACCGGTTTTCACTAAAAAGCATTAAAACTGCAGCTGTCAGGTAAATACCTGTGCAGTACTGCAGTATTTGAAAAATATTTTTTCCTCCTGTGATAACGCAGATAACAGGATCAAGCCTGGAAATAAAGTGTTTTGTTATGTAGTAGATGTGTTTTACTCTACACTGTTATGGAATTATTTTTCAGCTTCCTTCTTGATATTTTTCAATATAGCGCTGTGAAAAATTCATAGAAATAGGCACTGGAAGATTTAAGTCACATTTAACTAGGTGGCTGAAAAAAATAGTAACTACCCCATTGAGGAAAACTATATTTCTGACAGAATACACTGAAAATCAAAGGTGTATCATTCAGAAGTCTCTGTTAAACTTACAGGTCAGTATCTTTCCTTGATGGTGGACTTTGTCTTTTCTTAAGAGACTCCTCTTTAATGATTACTCATTCCTCAGAAAGACATGTTATCTACACAAAGATCGTTATAACCCAGTAGTGCGGGGAACTGGAGGTATTGCTTATAGTTTCAAAATAAATAATTCCCCAGGGACACAGAGTCCTTCCTGTGGGATCGCTCTTCCCCAGCAACACCAGGTCACAGTAGGGACTGCGGCCGGTGGCAAAGTCTTATCCCACCCCTCTGCTTTAGTTTGCAGCTTGGGATGCAAAGTTTGCAGAGTTCCTTGCAAACCTCTTTGCAGGCTTTGTAAACACGGCCATTTGGGCTGTACAGAGGTGGATTTTTATTGCATACCTGCTTAAGGTAAAAAAAAAAAAATGTCTGGTTAGCACTGAGAATTGGATTCTCTGATGGGCACAAGCTGGAACATGGGAAGCTCCACTCAAAGATGAGGAAGAACTTCTTTGCGGTGAGGGTGACAGCACCCTGGAACAGGCTGCCCAGGGAGGGTGTGGAGTCCCCTTCTCTGGAGATCTTCAAAACCCACCTGGTCTTGAAGTCCTGAGTGATGTGCTCTGGGCAATCCTGCTTTAGCAGGGAGCTGGGACTAGATGATCTCTGGAGGTCCCTTCCAACTCCGACAATTCCATGATTCTACAAAGCAATCTGAGGAGCTGCATGAGAAGAAAGTGCTAATCTGAAACACTGGATTTGGAATAATCACATTCTCAACATAAAAAAAAAAAAAAAAGTATTTTAAACTTTTAAACTGACATGTCAGTCATCATTTATCTCTCCTAACCTGTAGTTAGGAGTGTTAACTCCTAAATTAGGAGTGCAGTGGAAGAGGGTCTCTCTCTACCCTGTGGCTGCAGTTCCCCAAGGACCTGAACCATCCTCACGGCTCCTCCCAGGGGCCACACCAGCCACCCGGCATGCAGGGCAGCAGCCTGGCTTTGCTCCTTCAGCTCCCTTTATTTTTGTAGAGGGAAAGTAGTTTGCTACTTATCTACCCAGGGTAATGATTCGCTTTCCGGGAATGGCACAGATATGATGTACAAAGATGTTTTTATCCAAATGTCAGTAAAAGATCAGATATCGCAGTCAAGACCATAAACTGAGTAGTCCGTGCAATAGAATCATAGAACCATTTCCAACCCAATCAGGGTTGGAAGAGACCCTTGGGATCATCAAGTCCAACCATCTACCCTACTCTACAAAGTTCTCCCCTACACCATATCCC
>JAOXNO010000041.1:62127751-62156605 GCA_028565335.1 Limnodromus scolopaceus | reverse complement strand
CCTGGATGCAGTCCTGAGTGATGTGCTCTGGGCAACCCTGCTTTGGCAGGGGAGTTGGACTGGATGATCTCTAGAAGATCCCTTCCAACTCCAACAATTCCGTGATTCCATGGAAGCTTCTCTTCTTACCCTTCTCTGAAGGTCCAAAAAGTGGAGGGGGGTAGGGGAAAACAACTCCTGGAGGGTACCATGAAATAATATGACATAAAGTGAGCATTAGGAGTTGGAGGAAATGTGTTTGGGTTAATGGAAAGCAGACTTTGCCCCTCAACAGTAGATAGTCGGGGGGTTCATGCGTGGTGCCATGTTAGCCTGTTTTTGTAAGAGCTGAGCGTGTGTTCTGCACCTCACGCCAAGCTGGACGTGTGATGTGCTGCCACAGCAACTGCTTGAAATCAGGCAAAGGGACGTCATAGCAGCATGAATAGCTGTAAAAAAAGTCTCTGGAATTTGCTTATGCGAACAATTACTCCTACATCTGTTTGTTCTTTTTGATAAATTGCTCAGCTTTTTATGTGCTGTTGACTCCAGTTTAGCAGGGACACTTTTATTTTACGTGTTCTGGGAAACAAGAGATATAACTTGGGGATAACTTGAGGAAATGTGTGCCCTGCTTATCTGGGGGTAGAGGGTGCAGGCAGGGGAAGCAGATTGCATTTTGGCCGCAGACTGAAGGGAGGGTCTCTCGACAGGTCTCACAAGGACCCCAGCTCACAGCACGACCTGGTCGTCTCAGCAGGGTGAGCCAGAGAAATATCTCAGGGATGCCCGCCCCAACTATCACGAACCATAGTGAAGGAAATGAAACCTCAGCTCGAGGCAGACATCAGTAGCCCTTTTTATTTCCTTTAAAAGCCTATAATCAACAGCTCCAAAACAATAGCAGAAGTGAGCATCTTCCTGATGCTGAGAAGGGTAACTGGGGCGGTGCCCGCAGCCTGTCAGCCCTCGCCCAGCCTGTGGGCACCGGTGCGTAGTTTGGCTTGGGATCCCCAAATCCCAGCAGTGGGGCTGTGGGCTGGGATCACATGCTATGTGAAAAATTCTGATTTAAATCAAAGCCAGTTACAGCAAAAATGAGGGTTCCCTTCCGCGTTTACTGAGCTGCTGCTACCTTCCCTGCTTGGTGCCTGCTGAAGCTTTTCTGTCACCGGGAATGGAAAAGGAGATAAATTGTGTTGTTGCCTAGGTAGCAGCTTAAATCACAGAGGGTTTGCTTTGCTTCATCGTTTATTGGTGATAAGTTTCTTGTATGCTGGCAAACATGCCAAATACCATATTGTGTGTGACTGTGTCTTATTATATAAAACATAATTGGCTACCTGGTTCCGCTCCTTCCATTTTGTGCCTCCCTCTGTGCATATATGTATGTATAAAAACTATATAGGTATGTTTGAGAATTAGAGGGGCCATGGAGCTTTGGTGTGTGTTTCTTCTTCCATTCATCATGTTGGTTTTATTTGAGATCTTTTTTTTTTTTCTTTTTTCCTTGTATATCAAAATACTAAGGGGTGGTTCTCAGAGTAAGCTGCAGGGAGTTGAATGTTATTTTTATTCAGTCTGAGTCATTTATTCATTTGAAAACTTGACTCTGAGTACACATGTTGAACAGTTTTGGAAAGCTAACCCCTGAAGCTAAGCCGGGAAAAGAAAAATATTATGATAGTAGAATGTGGTCTAGGAATGGTAGTAAATTAGACATTGAAATTAAGGACACTGGAAATAAACTTAGGTTCAGCAATAGCTTTTGGAACTAAGTGTTTGCTATATATGAACCCCTACAGTGGAAAAGCTGCAGTTTTAAATGCAGAATATATTGTTCAGGAGATATGAGGTTCTTTTTCCTCACGTGACAAATGAAGCATTTTAAACACATCCTTTAAGAAGCAACACTTCTCCTTTTATCTTATTTTATGTAAATGAGAACAAGAGATCTCTGTTGCGTCTTTGCTCTATGGTGCCTTGATGGACAAGCAGCTGAAAAATTAAAAGTTAAATAAATCTTGCCTGTCTACTGCAGGCTTGAGAAGATATCAATTACTTTGCTTTTATTTTGTGTCCCTCTTCAATCTTTGACAGGGTAGCTGAAAAATTCAGGGTGTCACGTGCTATCGGGAGTCTGACAACTTAACAGCCGAAGAGTTTTGGACATAGGGATGACGGGAATTGTTTTTCAGCCTTCTGGTTTTGCAACTCATCTTGCTGCTTCTCCCTCTTGTACACACTGCACCCAGTACAGAGCAGCAGTACACAGAAGTTTGGGATAATCTGTTTACTTCTGTCATTTGGGTTTTTCCTTGCGTGTTTCAAAGTCTGGTTGTTTTGGTTTGGGGATTTGCGGATTTTTTTGCTTTGGGTTTGTGTTACTTTTTATTTTTATTAACATGTTTGTTGGTTTATTTTTGGTGTTGTATTGCCCTGTAACATCTGTGGAACAGCGACTCTGTTGCTTTCTATTTGGAGGAGTGAAGGGAAAAACAAAAGAGAGGCAGCTGTCTCTTCTGGTTTTATTTTTCGAGTAGGGTTTGTCTGCGGGTGAGGACTTGGAAACAGGATTTCCGATTCGATGCCTCACTCCAGCCGACTGGCTGCGTGGCTCTGGATTAGTAATTCAGGTTTTTATCTTCTTTTTCCACAGGAAAATAAAAAAGATCAGATGCTTAACTTGAGATGTAGGAAATGGCATGACTAACCTGCCTTTTAGCAGGTAGCCAAAGGTTACTGCATCTAGTGGTGCTGTAGGGGGCAACATTCTCGGGGGGACCAGATCCTACCTGCAATGCAAAGATATCTGTGTTGCTGTATCACTGCTCTTTTTCTCAGCCCCATCAACAGATTCCGGTAGGTGTTTGGAGTTACAACCTGGAATACTCTTTACAAACTGTAAATCTTTGATTTTTAACTTTAGGATAAGATGTAGGATACTTTGTTCCCAAAATGTTATCTTATCTGGTATTTAATTATGCTAATACAAGTGAGCACTCACAGAAGTGATGTTCCTCTTAACTACCACATTATGCGTTAAACATTTCTGAATTCATTTTGCGATGTCCATAGTTGCTTATCATTTTTCTCCAGAAGGCTTGGTGACTAGACACAGCTCCATAAGACAGAAACAGCTGATAACTGATGTCTCTGGAGGAGAAATGAGATAGGAATAGTCCAGAAATGATAATACAGAAATTGGAATGTAGCTGTATTGAAGGCTTGGACTAATACTGGTTTAAAATAAGTACCTGGGAATGAGTCAGTGTTTTCCCTTTGGGACTATGAGTGAAATTGGTAAGACAGGGTTTGATCTACTTTTATATTGATCTGATGGAGACTTAGGTGATGTGATTAAGCATCTTGCTTACAACTGAGTAGTAGTAAGACTATCAGTCTTGCGCTTTGCTTTCATACTTGCATCACAACTTTCTCAGCAGTTGGCTAATTTAAGAAAAAAGGACAGAAGAACTGTATATAATTTATTGCATTCAGACCTTTATAATTGGGGTAAAACATCTATATCGACACCATTTTTCTGTTCGTGTTCCGCAATGCTCACATTTCTCCTGAGCACTGATTTTTGTTTTTTCTTTACCCAAAGACTTGTATTGCATCTCAGCTACAGTTAAACCTTGGGGAAAGATACGTGTTTCTGTCATCTTTAATATTTATGAGCTATGACAGTAGTTTCCGCAGCACGGGAAGAAAGTGTGTAAGGAATATTAGAGACCTTGGAAAGGGCTACTCTGTGTGTGTGCGTGTGTGTGTGCATGCATGCTAGGTGAGCAGCCTGCATAAATTTATCTGGTAGGCGTTGGTATAACTCACTGTGTTGGTACACCACCTACAGCAGCTTATGTATGAAGCCCATAGCGGACCCATCGCACTCAGTAGCTGCTGTTGTACACAAGAGATTTCTTCCATCTTGTTTAGGGTTTTTCTCTTCTTCACATTGTGCTACAAAGATGTGATATCCTGAAGGATCATGCTGCAGACAGAGTTAGTTGCTCCAAGGTGAAGCTTGGGAGGAACCAACCCAAGATCTTGGGAAGAAAGCTGGGTCAGGAGGCAGAGGAGGGTTTGCTCTTGGCTCTTACAGCCTCACGACAAGGTGGAGGGACTAGACCAGAAACCAGAAGCCTCCTTGTTGGTGTGTTGTTTTAAAACTGTGTAAGCAGGTTGTGGCAGATGAGTTCACGTATTATTTCCACTTTCTATTAGATGAGAGAACCTCTCCAGCTCATATTTTACTGTCTAGTATCTACTCCCCTTTCATTTCTCGTCCATAGCAATACAGTCAGGCACTCTTCCTCCTCCTAAATCAGAGCCCACGCTCTGTCTGAATGCAGAAAAAACCTCCCCTTCCTACACTGATGATGCCTGCTACTTAAATAGCAACATTTAAACAAGGAAAAAACACGCTTTTTAGTTTCATAGATTAAAGTGACTCCTCTTCTTTGGGACAACACAAGTATTTTTCTATACAATTAACTGAAGTACAGCTGGTAATCCAGTGGTTTGGGGGTTGGGCTGATTTTTGGGGGGTGGAGGGAGGAGGAATTATCATGAAGAATCAATACCTGGTGGCCTCAGGAGAATTGGGGAGGAGGAGACTCTGTCACCTAATCCTCAAACCGAGCGTGTACCGTCTGTGATGCTTTTGAATACTTCAGACTCTAGACAGCCTTGAAAAATGTGCAACTAGCTGCAAAAACTGTTAGTGTGATAGGACTTCCCACAAATTCAGAGTCACAGGGTGAATGTTATACATAAGGAGGTAGATGAAGGATTGTTTTATCTGAGTGAAATACAAAACTTTATGGAAGGTGACAAGAAGACTGTAACATGGTGGATTGAAATCATTGCCTCAAATTAACAGGGCTTCACTCCCGTTTCTTCTGTCGATGAACTCAAAACTCATTCCCATAGTTGTCTGGCACATTCAATCTCACTCTTTATGCCTTATAATAACTTAATAGAAAATACTAAACTCAAAACCACATCAAGTTTTGATAGCAGTTCCTCTGTCGTTTGGAATAATTCAAGGCAGGGATATGCCGCATACCAAATTCAGCAGCTTCCCACAGTATTAAGCAGAATCAATCGGTATTAAGGAGATACCTCTTTCTTGTTATTTAAAGGTTCACAACCTATTTGACACTTAGGATAATTCTGCTGATGTCTGGCATGCCAGCAACCCAGTTCATTTTTTGCTGTCCAGCATCTCAACTCCCTAACCCGGCTTTTACAGGTGTGGCAACGATCTCAGTAGGGACAGTTGCGTGCGAAGAAAGCTGTCAAACACTTGTCAAGGCTTTGACTGGAGCTATTTGAATTTAAACATTTAACATAGAGAAACCAAAATTAATTTAGGTTTTGGTAAGCAATAACCAAGAATGGAATGTAGGAAGCTGTTCCAATATAAAAGTAATTCCGAAGATAACTTTAAGGTAATGCATACATTTGATGCTCAGTGAAAGATTTTATGTTCCATATGAAGTTTCCTGGAAGAGGGCAGGTAATGCCTCACACCTCTTCATCCCCTCTGTTGGACTGAAATCTGTCAGGAGATTGCTCTCCTTCTAGGGAATCAGCTGCCTGGATTTGCCACGTGATGATGTGAAACAAAAGGAAAATTATTTCCTAAGACAATCTTAGAAAATGTTTGGAGGGAAAAAAATTACACATAGTTATCTTCTATAGCATCTCAGTTTGGAAAAACTGGGAACATATTATCCTCAATTTATCTCAAAATGAGTTACTGCTACCCAATCTCATAAACTCTGAATTCTTCGCAGTTTTGGTTCAAACTCTGCTTTCGTTTATGTCCTGTGTAAGTCAGTAGGAAACATTTTGAAAACAATGTAATGGCTTTTTAATTCCACAGACTGGTGTGCACACTATTGTACTCAGTGCCACAATAAATGTCAGGATACATTATTTTGATTCAGAGACAATGGCATTTTAATCAATTGCACAGTCCTCTATACATAAGTAACTATAAATCGAGTATTTCTCTCAATATTTGCCAAATGAATTGCCAAAAAGCCAGCGACGTTCACCACAGGAGCAAGTTGACAGTGGTGGTGACCATACTTTGGGGGTGATTTTGCAGCTGATATATATTCTTACAAATGCATGCTTTTCTCCTACTCAACATAAACATATCACATCTGCTAGTTATTAATTCTTGATATTTTCATAGGCTACTACACTGTGTTTTAATCCATCAGTGGATGAAACTCCTTGTATTAAATCTCATACTGGTGAGGAAAATCCATCAAATGCATCAAACCATAATGGAAGACTTTGGGGCATATGAAGAATATCCTACAACTTATGATGTTGTATTTATTCTGTTATTCTGTTACTACTTCGTCATGTCCCCTTTTTCCTTTTTCTCCTACTTGTCTCCAGTCATTTTTTGCCTTTATGAAAGTTGTAAATTCTCTAGGGAAAAGGACTCTTATTATTTTCCACAGTGGCAGGGCTCCAATCCTGACTATAATTGTATGGTTATATTCAAGAACAATCTTAGTTTTAAGTATTTGGGTTTTAAAAAAAAAAAACAACAAAAACAAAACCACAACAAAACAAACAAAAAACCTCTCCAAAACAACAAAACAACAACAACAAAAAACCACTTCAAAACTAACAGCAGAAAACACCAAAACCCCAAAATACACACCCACCAAAACACCCTTAAAGGTCAGTTTGATGCATTGAATGGAAGTATTTAATCACCAATGAAAATACCAGAAAACAAATGTGTCTAGTAAAGAACAACAGCCACATTTATCTCCTGCAACATTTGGCAACTGCACAGAGGAGCCAATGGGTGGAAGGAAACCAGCACCTGTAGAAATATAAGGAGATCCTACAGCAGAGAACAAAGGACGACACACAGCAATTGAGAGGGAGCAAGTGCCAAAGAGGTCTCAGAAGTTAGTATAATTCAGGTTTTTTAAGACTGAAAAGTAGTTTAAAAACTGCTGACGAGTTCAAAACTGCTTATGACCATGACTAAAACAGCTCTGGCAGAGCTGATGTGTTGAATTCATTAGAGCTCCACTCGCTTCCGCCAACTTTGCATCTACCTCTTCTGTCTTATTGTTGTTTTTTGTCTGTTCATTTTAAGGAAAACCTGTAAATCCGACCGAAATCCATTGGAGTCCTTACATGGACACAAGGAGGCCTGAGGTCCCATCTCAACATGCCTGAGATAGAAATGGTATCCTAAATTATTAAAACTAAGCAATCTGCAAGTCTGATTTAATCCACAGTGTTATTGTTCGGTCTATACCTTTCACATCAGTAACGAAACTAGTGTAAATGTCATTGGCCACCCACATTTTCAGAAGGAGGAAATTAGAGCTTCCAGCATCCCTTGCTCAGAAGATCTTACACAAAACCCCTTGAAATTCTTTCTCAAGGAATTCAGTAGTGTCCTCAATCCTGCAAAACTTTCCATACAGGCCCCTTGCAGTGGTGAATGTGTGTGGGTGTCACTCTTGTGAATATACAGCACTTGCTGAAGCCCTTTGTAAGGCAAAACAGAAGGATCAAGGCAAGAGCAGATCCCCAAGGGGCTGTGATTAAAATCCCATACAGGGTAGAGTATGGGAAAAAAAGACTGCTTGGGCGCTTATAAAATTTACAGGGTCTCTTGGTTGAGGTGGTTTTTTTTTTTTTCTTTTGTGAGGTTAAGTTTTAGGGCAATGTGACCATAAAAGGAACAGTTGTGACCCGTACTTTATGAAACTACTTACTGGACCTTTCACTGGGATTGTTTTAAATTACTGCTGTTTCTTTAAAACTCTGAGTGTTACAGATGGTGTTGTCAGGGTCATCATAAATAACTAAAGCTGGGAAGTGTGGATGTGTAAGATGCTCTGCCAGACAGGCTCCAAAATGTTGCTTGGCGAGCACTTGGTGGTTTACAATTAAAAAAAAAAGAAAAGGCGGGGGGAGAGGTGGACAAAATAGAAATACTTTGTTATACACTGCCACAGACATGGTATTCATGTAGTTGTAAAGCATAATGTCTCCTGAGAAACCTTCCGTGAAAGCTTTTGAAAAATGTTCATATGGGAGTACAGCAAGCCTCAGGGTCTGTGTCTATGTTACGCATCTCTCCAAACCAATTCCGGATACAAAGTCATTGCCCAGGGAAAGCAAACTGGATGAGCTGATTGTGTCAGTCAAATTTCAAGTGAAGGCAATGTGTTCGCGTGGCAGGTCTACCTGCTGTTAACAGCTGACAGGGAGATGGAAAATACAGAGCATTTAATCATAGGCACTTCCCGCGTTATTTCTGAAGGGCGTCAATATGATCCGTGACCTTATTGCTCTGGAAAACTATGAGATGTAGAAAACATGTCAGAAATTTTGTTGGGCAGATGTCTTCCCTGAGTAGTGGGACAGCTGTTGGTGTGTCAGGTAGATGTAGGTATGTAAACTTCAAAAAAATCGTACTTTTATCGGAGTATGCTTTATTCTGCAGGCCATGGGACATTTGTGTCTCTGGGATTCATACCATTTTGAAGGTTGCAAGATGATGAACTCCGACAGATATGAATGCTGAAATCTGCTATTTTTTACCACCTTTGGCCAAGGTACTTAAAACTCAGTGTTAGAGGCTGATCATTCAGATGTCAGAATTGGATTCCTCACTTGCAGCCCGCTTACTGAAATGGTTTTGTCATTTTAATTATTAATAACATCATGGGGCTAGAGGAGATAGAAGTTGACTCCTTTTAGTAGTACCATGTAGACACACATAATATAAAAGATGTCTTCCTGTGCTAGTCTAGGCAGGTCATAATTCTTGGTTTTTCCAAACGCAGTCCTAGCTATAACACTTCTTGCGCGTGAACCGCTTGACTGAAAGAAATCCAAATCTAATCTTTGTGGTGTTGATTTTTTTTTCCCTAATTTAACGTACAGAGCAACATCTTACAAATGTTAGTATTGAAGTTATAAGAAAGAATGCATTGCTCTTCAACTTCCAAGGTGTTCGTGCAGATCTATTACATAAAACTTTGTATCAAGAATGGTTGTCATAGTAAGATCCAATCCAACTCAAACAAGATGCGTTCACACACAGGAAATCTGCCTGGGTGGCCACAGCTGTTTGTGACGGTCTGTTATTTACATATTTATCTTCTTCTTTACAATATTTAAACTGTTTCTGTTATGGCTCTAGCAAGGAATTTGGGAATTTTAGCAAAAGTTTCATGCAGCTATTCCTCAATGCTTCCCTTTTCTGCACCAGAAACGAGGAGTTCTTAGGGAACTTGGCCACAGGCTGAAGCCTCCTCTTGACACCCACCCAGAAATTGTGCCACAGAAAACGGGAGCTTTCCCCCATGCTGGGAATAAAACGCTCAGCCCTTTGTAGCATTGTGCCATAACGTGCAGAAGTCATTCTTCGTGTTCCAGATGGTCCTGGCTGCATGTGTCATCTTCAGGTACAGGAGCATAAATTCATTTTTCTGTCCTCTGTTCTGACAACTCCTTGGGCAGACAAAATAACCCAGCAGGAAATAAGACACCATGCTGAAAAATTGTCTGCCTTTTACAGTCCTCTGTCTGGAAAATAAATCAGGTAAGAAGAAAAACAGTAAATCAGGAACAGTGGGGACTTTAAAAAATGAAGTTAATGGTAATTTAGTTAGGAGAGGAGATTAAAGAAATGATCTTTCCTTCTCCATTATTTTTTTCTGTGGACTATTAAGTGACTTTTTCAACTCCCATCATTTCACTCCTCATCTGGAAAAATAAACAAAAAATAGAAAAAAATATTACCACAGAGCTTGGAGATCTTAGCATACGGATCACGTAACCTGTTTTTCCAATTACATGAAACGCTTGTGTGTGTGCTGATGCAGATATGCACGTGTGCCTTAGGTTTAGAAGCAGATCACTTTTTCAATACTCTATCTCTGTCTGAGTCTTGCAGATGAGAGCTGGAAATACAGTTTGCTCCTGCACACCAGGGCTCTGATTCTCCTGCTGCAGTAGACAAATCCTATTAAGGTTGATGGAGATTTACTGATGTCTTCTTGATGTGGGGGGAAATTTAGGTTCCTACCCTACTTGTTACATGGATCTTTAAAAAGGGCTGAAGATTGGACTTCACATGCAAGGATGACTACAGGGATTATTTTCGTTTTCTTATGTACAATAGGTAAACTTTATTATAGTAGTCCCAATTCTTTTTTATCCAAAAGCTTGTCAAAGAGCCCTTCTTGACTGCTGTCACGTTAAAGCAGCCTGGGTAAAGCCTTTGTTTTCTTTTAAAGGAGAAGATGGAGCAAAGTGCTCCGTTGTCTCAAGAAGGACTGGAGATGTCACCTGATGCTTTGAGACACAAATTTATTTAATCTAAATTATTATTGCAGATTAGAAGCCATGCTGTCCTCGGTTAAAAGAATCGTAATGTTTATAAAGAAGGTTCATAACATATTTATAAAACTGGTGCTGTCAGAATAGATCAGTCAGGAGATAATTCTATGCTGTAGCTGCTTCTTATAGCCATATCACTCAACTCATTTATCTTTCTGGTCCAAGCTTTACTAAATCTGAAACAATAAACTGAAATTGTTTTTTCCCCTCCTCAAAAGTAATAATAACAGAGCCTATGAGACACAATAAGAGTTTGTACTTTTAATGACTTCCAAGACCCTGATCTCATTTCAGGAGCAATTTTTACTGGCCTACCCCTGGGGAACACTGGGGCGTCCACAGCCACATGCTGCTTGGAAGCACAAAACATTGTCCCAGCTCACTGGGGCCAGCAGAATCTCAAATTAATAACTTTCACTGGTTGAGCTGGTTTGAAGTCTCCTATAGAGCGATGTGCTAAATTCGTAACAATTTAAATAAGTAAATAAAGTTGAGTAGTGGTGGTTTAATTAAAACTTAGTATGTTACGTTCACTGCAAGAATGTCTCATGCCACTGTAGAGATGCTTGTGTTTAGCAGCAGCTCCTGCGTGCGTCTGGAAAACAGGATAATCTCAGAAAAAAATGAGGGGAGGGACGAATCTTGGTTAATCAGCAAGTTTACAAGCATGATTATCATGGGTTTTGAAAGGACATGGAGAAGGCAAAATTTGGAGGTAATGAAAACCAACAAACTTTCCCAGTTCATATGAGCTTTCAGGACATTTAGATGGCTATAAATGTGGTACCAATATTTCAATAATTGCTGGGGAGTGGAGGGCCAGTTTGAAATGCTTCAAACCATCAATTTAACATCTGTATCGTATAAAAAGCATGGAAATAATACTTAGGGCAAATCCAAAGACTACACATGTTGTAGTTATAGTGTAGCAGAAGACGAATGTTCCTTAAGAACGAAAAGTTTAGTGCTAGTTGGTTGGTTGTTTGTTTTTTAATTGGTACATGCACTAAGATATAAACGTGTTGCAATTAATATTGTGTTTCAAAATGAGCCCAGTAAGATTTCAGCATGAGGGACTTTCTGTACTGTGAACAACAGATTGGGGACAGAGTGACAGAGAACTAAATCACAGCTGTCTCTTGTTCTAGCCTAGGTGGTAACATCCCCCTTCTCCTGGAAGTTCACCCCATCCTCATTAATGGCAAAATTGCTGTGACTATTAGTTCAGATTAGAAAGCATATCGTAATGAGAATATGTTGTGATCTTGCTGTACTCTCAATTTTAAATATTAACAAGTTCTACACTGTCAATCTACAAGTTTGTTTTTAAATAACAGAACAACTGTAGTCACAAACATTTGCTTGTAGCTAATTAAGCATTGTAAGAGCTGTGGTTTGTGCTATCATAACTAATTACATTAACTAAATGGGAAACATATCTGCTTCATCATCCCACGGCCTCTGCTATACTTCAAGAAAATGTGAGTTGCTGTGAATATTTTCGTGCCACCAACTTTATCCAAATCCTTCTCAAAACCACTTCAGCAGAAAATAATGACAGCTCGAAAGTCCACAAACAGCCTTTGAATAAATCCACCATGCTTTTCTGAGATTGACTGTGAAGTATTGTATTCCTCAATCTTTTGTTAGGGTTATAGTGTATTGCAGGGAGAGCTGGACCAGCAATATTTGTTGTTCTAACAGGAGAAGAGGGTTGGCCAAAGCAGTGTCACTAGCGCTGACCTGCTGAAGAAAGCTGGAGGGGTGGTTTCGTTTCCCAGTCCACCTTTTCTCTCTCATCTCCATTTTTTTGCTGATGCATGGATATCTGCTTTTCACCATCCTTCTGTGGGGCATCAATTAAAGAGGGCCTTTGTCTCCTCTGAGGTCTTTCAGAGTTGTTGCCAAACGCAATTTTAATAAATCACTTTTCTTGCCTCAGCAGACTTGGATGATAAAGCCTCCATGGCACAATACTCTAAACATATGTGTAGTACTCCTACAAGCTTGTTCACAGCCGGTCCAGATTTTGGTTCTATGTATAGTGCCTTGGATCTGGAGCAAGCGAATACTGTCAAGGCTTGGGCAACATTTGGTCCTAATTCGAAAATAATTCAAGCTGCATTTAAATGCTTACTTGGAATATCTCACCACTTGGAGATTTTATGCTGGCAGTCACATGAGTTACCTAAATTGTAGAATCATGGAAAGTGTATTCTTGTTGAAAACTGGCTCATTTTATTGTAAACTGGCTAAAACCCAGAATACACTGGCTATGAGATGAACTTGTTCAAAATGGAAAGATATTTCCAGTTAACTTTTTATGGGGATTCACTTTCAATTTACAAGATTTATTTATTTATTTTTAGTTTCTAAAATTCTTTCTGTCCCTCGTCCGTTGTTGTTCACTGCCTGTTCCTTGCTGACCACAGCTGTTCACAAATATGACTTTAGCCAGTGCTTCTTTATTGATCATTACCAGACTCCCTCTCTGTTTTGGAGCTGACTTATGTTCAGGCTGAAATCTCAGTTTGTCTCAGATGCTTCCTCAGACCTAGAAGTTGGTCTAAATTGATTATGACAAAACATGGGCTCTAAAATCTTCCACCCACAAAATAGTCTATGCTCCTGTATCCCGCTTTCCTTCCTTGTGAAGTCTAGTCCTCTTTGATGCTTCTACCAAAATATTACTGGCGAGACTGTTTTCCTGACTGATACTATATGTTGCTGGTAAGACTAAGAGGGTGCCATCAGCTATTTTATGTGAAGTACCTGTCTCTGCTGGCTCAGGTCCATCCTGTGTTTGTTGTTGACTGCTTCTGTTTTGCCAAAAGGATGGAAAGGTGTTATATCCTACATAGGGCTGAAATGTCTCATAGCAACTTGCAATGCAACCTTTGGCCACTGGGCTGCATGTCCACCGGCCATCTCTATTGTGACAGTTTAAAAAAAAAAAAGGGAAAAAAAAATTAAAATCAACACCATTGCCTTGTGTTCTCCCGTGTCCCATGTATTCCTTGCATTAACCTGTTGCCTTGTTCCTACACAGTAAGAGATGCAAGACGGGACACACTAATTATTTACATGCTCATTGTGCAGCATTGAAAGGCTGGAGCCTGTAGGACTTGTTAAAATGTAATAATGATAATCTGCTTTGGCTGAACGGAATGTAAGAGAATACAACATCTATACAGGCTCATAATGAAGATGGAGCAGTTGAGTTCTCAGTCCAGTGGGAAGAACTACGGAAATTATAAATACGTTTCTATATGTTAACAAATATTCAGTAAGCTGTATGTCAGAAAACCAGAAAGGGATCGAAAATTACCTTACTGTGTGTAAGAAAGAATTAAATAAAAATGTTGAGGTTTTATACTGCAAATATTTGCTTATTGAAGTTAAACACTTGGCTTTTAAGTGGAAAATTAGCAAGAACAAATATTTTAAATCTAACACTAAAGCAGGTGATCCTGACTTGCGATTCTGTCAAAAACAGGAAGCAAAGTAAAATACCAGTCTGCAGATATACTTGCACATAATATTGTGCCCTACACATGGAAGGTTATATCCTGGGCACCTTAACCAGTTGCCAGGTAATAGCAAAAGAACTGAATTCATTTCAGTGACTAACTAAGGCTGAATACAGCTGGCAGATTCCTCAAAACAGCAGCAAGCATTAGCCAGCAGTAAGGAGGAAGCACGATTTATCCCAGCGAAGCGTTTGTTGTAGGAATTACAGTTAGTCTTCTCTTCTCTGGTGCAAACTCCTACAGCCTTTGACAGAGCTAATGAGAAGACGTTTCTCTTGAATGTTGTCAGATGGAGCTCTTCCCAGCATGTCTGAGCATTAATTTCCCTGAAGTAAACAAAATAAATTCAGTTTTGGGATCTGAAACATTTTAGATTGATGGTGGTGTTTGGAAATTAAGTTGGGGGGCTGAGGGGAATGTCCCCTGTGCCCTTCCACTTCCCACTGCAGTGACAGCTGCTTTGGCAATGAAAAACCTTGGTATCTGGTTTCCAGGCAAACAAGACGTTGATGACTAAAGTAATCTGGAAGCATACAGAGAGTTTATAATAAGGAATATAGTGAGGAACACATTCATAATGTTGAAGAAACTATTCTAAATTGCCTAATGGTAGAGAATTCATTTCAGTTGGACGGGTTTCTGGCACTTTGCTGGAGTTCTGTAATTAGTCTTGAGAACACTCTTAAAAGTATTTTTTGGAAATACAATCATAAAACCACAAGCTAGTGGAGGATTTTGTGCAGAGGAGTCTCACTCACTGAGGCAGGTTGCCTTAGTAGTTTCACACTGGTAGTCCGCATGAGAGCTGATTCTGAGATTTTTGGTGCTGGAGATGACGTCTGAATTTCTTGCTGTTAGGTCAAGTTAAATAAGAGTCAGTGACAGCAGCCACATGCGCTGTCTGTACCGTGCCAGAGCACTGCGTATCTGCCCGCAGTGGCAGGGATGCAGATGGGCTGTTAGAGCAGCATGAGCTGTCAGATGGGGAGGTGTCCACCTCCAAGAAGGACAGTATGTGGTGGCTGCGATTGTCGTAGACCTGGACCCTTCCTGCTCCCCTGGGGTTGTGAAGGGCACTGCATGTGTGGGAGGAGAGGAGGAGGTGGAAGAGGGAGAGGAGAAGTGGGTGGCCATGGAGGGGAGAGCAGCCTTTCCGAGTGAAAGAAACCCCTTTCCTCGTGCTGTCCCCAAGCCCTAACTTCTTGCTTCAAGAGTTGCCTCCATGCCCTCTTATTCGGAGTTCTCTGTGGCTTTCTGATCCCAGGAGTTGTGTCATTTAGGTCAGGATTCAGGCCGACTCAATTATTCCTCTACTTGCTGTACTGGTCTCTAGATAGATGAGGCTTCTAATTGCCTGTTCTGTCAAGTTGGTGTACATATTTATTATAAAAGTTCTGCTTTCTTGGAAAAAGATGTAAAAATACAATAAATCTACAAAAAGCCAACTCCAGCCAACCAAAAAAGAAACCCAGTTGCTTTGATGAACTATATAATAGCTCTTAGTCAAGGGAACAGCAGCTCCAAGGTCTGGCATGTTTTGCATGTGTAGTTATTTACCGCAGAAGCGACGGGTAATGTGAATGTTGAACCTGAACAGCCAGGGGTGCTAGGCAAATGCTTGCAGTGCCCCCTCTCCCGTTATTCAGCTCACAGTAGATATTTCAGATGCTCATTTGTACTGGGTTGTGGGAGTTTTTGTTGTCTTTAATCTCATAACCTCTCAGTCTGATGTTCCTGGCTCAGAGCACCCTGTTCTCATGTTCCCCTTGCAGTCTGGCAAACCAGCAGCCAGCTCCACTATTTTTCATCTGTGAAATGGAATAAACAATTTGATCTGCAGAAACGTTTTTTGTTTCTAGTTTCAAAGCCACAGATTTTTCCCAAGACGATAAGAAACTCCGTGGGTTCGGCACATTACTAGGGGTTTGTCGAATGCTTCTTAGGATTCAAAAATTGGTTGCGGTGCTACGTTGGGAAGTAAAGACAGGGTGTTCTATGTTCTCTTACTCCATTTCTGCCGTACAAGGGACTTCACAGAATATGTGCTTTTATTTAAGCTCCTACCTATAAGACTGTAATGGCAATCACTGAGTTGATGGTTGAATTCAAGACTTAGCCTTCTGGCTGCAGCTCTCTCAAGGAGGGAACAGCATTCCCCACAGTTCCCTGGAGCTGATCCTAACGTAGAATTTCTTCCCAGTGAGGTCAATATATTAAAAAAAAAATTATGGAATAAAAAATTTTAAATATTTTTAAGGCCGATTGTACCTAGGCTGTTTTTGTTGCTGCTGTTTGCTCTGGCATTTTTTCACTCTTGCAAAACCTACTGTGTGCCAGTAGATTTTGCTTGTCTCTGGCCCTTCAGGAGAAGCCCCAGTTGGCTGAGTGGTTTCAGCCAATCTAGGTTTCAGTAGATATCTTATTCCTTGCCCTCAGGCAGCTTCTGAGCAGTTACCTAGTAACAAACAGATGGTTTTATTAGTAAATATGACACACCATTAGACAGGACAGCCCTAAACAAAACCAAATAAATAAAAGTTTAAGTAAACAAAAACCCCACTGACATTATATATGTTGATTTCTAAAGGCAGGCCCCAGCATACTGCTGTACCAGATCTAGTGAGACTGATGACAGTCACTAATCTCTGCTTGTGTCATGGACATGTTAATCACTATGTCACCCTAAGCTACAGCCCTAATTCCTGGTAGTTAGACTCAGCCTGAGAGAACATCAAATACCTCCAAATATACATTTGCAAGTAGGTCAGGAGGAGACTTTATGATCTTGATATGAAGATAAAGTTCATCTAAAATTTTTGTCCAGGTGGTATTAAACCACTGAACTCGATGGATGACACTGTTCTTGCAGAAGTGCATACTTTGCAGAACTGAATCTTGAGTCAAAGCCAGGTCCTGCATGTGCACACACGTACAGCTTCCATGGAGTGGAAGTTAAAATTTTTCTAATGAACCTGTTTAAATTATGAGGTGACTTTCCATTTTCCGATTGATCAGGCCACAAATTAATTTTGGTTTACTGCAAATGAGAGGTGTATTAGGTCCTAAACAGCTAAGCCATTTGAAATGAAGTGTTGGTGACACCTACCCTGTGGTCACAGAAACGTGAGTGTGCGTTTAATTTCTGCGTCTGTGAAAGGCCCATAAACCCTTTTGAAAGATTTGTTAGGCAGCCTCCAGTAAAGAACAGCAGATTTTTCTTTCATGATATTCAAATTTCTGTAGCGTAACTGTATGTAAGTAACCTCTAAAACGTGTTGTATGTAACATACACTCTCACACACACTTTGCAGTTTTCTGGCAGCATTAGAAATGCTTTGATCTACGTAGTTGGTTTTATTTCTAATTTCTTGAATAATCTGGTTTTCTACTGGTCCATCCAAGAGGTTCTATTAGGCTGCTCTTTCCTCGGCTCGTATGATGCGACATACACATCCTCTCACCAGCAGGGCTGCTTGGACACCAGTTCAGAGCAGCCAAGAAACAGCTGGAGGGGGCAAGTGGAAGCATGTGATTTTCTCATATTTATCTTGGCATTTTAGAGCAGACTGAGCTTTTCCAGACTTCAGTATTCATTAATACCAAAGGGAGGAAATAAGTCATTTGTGTTAAAATAAAATAGGGTATTAATGCAGAAATAAATATTTTTGGCTAACTGTAAGCTTAGCGTAGCTGGGAGACTTGTATGGATTGAACAGAAGACCACAAATAGAAAGTAGATGAAGTTTTCAGTTTAGGGGCAGCAGTGACTGAAGGGAAATGTCTACACATCTGTCATACTATCTCCCGAGTCTTTGAAAGTGAAACGTAGCTAGAATAAAACAGGTAAGTAATTACTTCACTTCTAAATTCTTACCCTTTCAGTATGTCACTGCCATCTTATTAGAAAGAGTTACAAAAAAATAAGTACACAAAAAAACATTTGCAAAAAAAATTAGATCTGCAAGTATTTCCCCCTCCCTCCGCCATGGGCCAAGATGTTTTCTGTTTCTTGTTCATGATCAGTCAGCAAGAATGAGCTGTAGGAACGTGTTCAGAAGGCACATACAGCCTGGAGTGTCCTATGGAAAAAATTTCTTCTGTCATTGTGTTGTCAGGGAAGTGGCTTTGACCAAAGGCTGCGCTGACAGCCATTCCCACATGGCCCCTTCTCGCTCCATCCTTTCTCCTTATCATGGGGAAAGTTGGGGAGAACAGGACAAGTTGATTCTACTCCAAGGAAGTGGCAGAGGAATTTTCTGAACTCTGAATTTCTGAATGGAAAGGTCTGTATCAGATGGAACGTGTGGCTGAGCTACTTCAATCCGTGTGTGACCACTGTGCCTGCCCTGTTCAGATCTGGATCCGCTTGTAGAATAAAAAGGACAAGTGTCCCTCAGTTTTGCGTCTCAACCCTGCACCGTAGTCCTCTCGTTCATGACAACTGCCAGAGCATGTTCTTGATGCTATTTATTCTTTAACTAGGGAAAAGCTGCTGCGTGGGATTGTGATGCCAGCAGAATGTGCCAGCATCGGGGTGAGAGTTGCTTGCTGTGGACCAACACAGCTGCACCTGGGGAGGGGCACAGTGGTCAAATCTGGAAGCCCAACTGCTTCCGGTTACATTATGGGGTTTTTGCGTGCGTTGGGATGCTTGCTGGAGTAGCACTGTTGAGTTAAAACCGTATTTAAACCTGGACCAGCCTGGCGTTCAGGGCTAATGTAGGATGTGGCACAGGTCCGATGAGATGACAAGGCTTCGTGACAATGCCTGGTGCGAACTGATTGCCCAGCTGACCCAAACAAAGACAGTTTGGGACTCAGGAAATTATTAATGGTCTGAAAAGAGAGGAACATAGCCTGGCTCAGCATTGCCAGAGCTTTCAGCATCTCCTGCAGCACAGCAGTTCAAATTGAGTGAGTTTTAGGGATTTTCTGACTTACAGGATAGGGCTTACCCTATTTGCTATTGCTGCCTATATCAAATTGTTTGCTCTAGCTGATTGCTCCATGCAAGATGTAACTTCTTTTTTCTTAAATTTTGTTTGTCTTAAATGAAATTAGAGGTCTTTGTGCAACAAATGCACATTGATAGCCATAAAAAGTCTCTGAGAAAGGATGGTGTAAAGAAAGAGCAAGGAGCAGTTTCTAAATCCTCGTGTTTAATATTGCTGCTTCTTTTTTGAATTGCTTGTTTTTATAATAGATGGACTCCTGCAGATTTCTAGTTTACAAGCTAACTTGAAAATCATAAATAGTTCATGCTATTAAAACACACTCAAACAATATCTCCTAGTTTTATATGTCTGAAAGACTTGGAATTTTAACAGTCAAAAAATATTTAATTTACTATAATATAAAAGCAGCTTCAAGTTACTAATAACTACATCCATATGTTTTTGCATGCTAGGATGGTGAATATATGGGCTAGCAATAATATCTTAGTTGCTGAATACACCAGTCTGAAAAAATCTTGAAAAAATCACCATTTTTCATGAACAATGTTTTCTATTGTTCGTCATACCCTGATTTCAACTATGAGTGTTTTAAACATACGAGTTGGGGGTCCTGAATCCTAAGATTATTTTTTTTAACATTTAAATATTTAAAAAAACATTTAAAAATATTTATTTTAAAAAATAAAATTTCATCTTTAAGTTGAAGATGAACAATGAAGAGAGTAGGAAATACATGAACAGCTCCAGTTTCCCAGGTTTAAGAACACAGCCTGAGTATCACAACACTTGTAGAAAAAATGTGTTGGTACCAACACTGGTTTGGTTTTAAGTTTAAAATGTCCAGTAGTATTACAAGGAGGAGTGAGGCATGTTTACCCCTAAGAACAGACTGAATTATATTTCATGTTGATAATACTCGTGTCTTCAAGGCTTATATGTAATGTAGAGATGTCTTCTGCTCTGGACGGAGATACGATACCAGGGTGGTACCATAGAAACTCTTCCAGATAAGATAAATTACAGTATTGAATGCTATTAGCATATTAGGCTGAAATTAAATCACAAACATGACAATAAATAAAAACAGAGTACAGTAAACTTGATAAAAATCAAATCCTTCCATTATCTCCCAAGCTACCTTCAGTACATTGTATCTTCATTGTAGCAGGAGGATGCTCAGTTCACTTCTGATCTTTTTCATGAGATGTCAGTAATTTCTTTGCTCAGCCTATAGCACTAAATTTTTTAACACATGAATCAAAGCTCACCTAAAGATAATGCTTAATGAGCTCAATATACTATACAATTCTCGATTGCTCCTCTACTAAGCACAGGAGGAAACTTCACATATTTTTTTTTCATGTTCAGATGAAAGTTTCCATCAGGCTGATTCATTTTGAACTGGTAGAAAACTGTGATCTTGCGTTTAGCATCTTCAGTCATTTTCTTATTGGCTTGTGCCGAGTTCCCAGAGGCTCCCTTAATGAAAGGAAATGCAAGATATCTAACAAACTTTCTGAGAAGAGTCTATTGATTGTTAGATACTTCAAACCGTTGAGTTTACAACTTTTGAACCTTTCTAGTGGGATAACCTAGCCCAGACACTGTGCTGTTTCTGACATTCAAGTCCATCCCACCACATGACACTGTAGTCATAGGTTTGTTCAGCGAGCTTGGGTTTCTCCATGTGGTAATAATTTGTTGTACTGATTTTTCTAATTCTTCCAAAGAGTTCAAGAAAGAATCTGTTTTCTCCAGAAGAAAGTCAAAATTAGCAATTGATGTTCACTTCCTTGCCACTTTTTCCGGTAATTGCTCAGAGCCCAAATGATTGTCCACTTGCTGTTCGATGCCAAGTGCTGTCGTATCCTGCTGGGAGTTTATATAAACCCTGAAGGACAAAGATGAACGTTTGGCACATGTAATTACACTTTTAAAAACACATTATAAACTTAAATGGAAATCATCAATCTTTTTTCCTTCAGAAGGAGGTAATATCCACTGAAAATGGAAATATAAACTTGCCAGAGTATCCAGTGTTGAAAAAATTACAGGTTTCTGTTAAAAGCTCTTCAAATTTGTACAACACCTTTAATTTTCTACATATTCAGCTTCAAATAAACTTCAAATTACTGAGTCTTGAAAGGGCCCCCCTAAACAAGTGATTCCTACCCGTAGTATTATCTGACAACAACATCAGCGGTTAAGTTGGCCAAGTCAATGTTTACCAGATGTTCATTGCATTGACACTTGCCAAAATATGTCCTGTAATTGAGACTTTTTCCTCAGCTTACAGCTTTTCCTGCTGTTCCCAGATTGCTTCCAACAGTCAAAAGGGGGATGCTACAGAAAGGCCAGCAGGACCATTGTTTACATAAGGAGCCTGATAAGCTAGAAGTAGTTAGATTTCTTAACAGGAATAGAGATGTAACTAACTTAAATACATTGAAGTTGTTATCAGGATATAAAGGCAAAAGAAATCTTTGGTTTACTTCTGTTCTACTTGTGATCAATTTTTATGTGATTGCTTTCCCACATTTGGGAGAGTGAAGAATCTTGAAGAGTTTGGAAAGTGATATGAGCTCATCATATGAAAAATATTGTTTGATTTCCGCTGTGACCTGGATAGAGATCTGGTATGTTTTCTCTGTGGCTTATTCATCCTCTCTACAATGTTTTCCTCTCCCTTTTAAGAAGAAAGTGAAGACACAGGAGCACATAGTAATACACATACAATAACGGGTGAAGGCAGGCTGGTGGATCAGAGAAACTTATTTTTTAGACAGAATCTGAATGAAACTGGCTTGATTGAACAAGGCAGCACCAAAGCAGAAGTAAGGCAGAGATGGCAGAGTAAGGCCACCATGGCAGAAGTAAGAGGGAGATGAAGAAAAACTTTGGGGAAACTAGGCAAGCTGTAGCGCAAGCAAGCCCTGTTTTCTGTTTAAAATGAAATAACTGGTTAAGTGTGAATCTAGAAACTGAAACTAGTGCTTAATTAGACCTGCGAAGGGGAACCCACTCCGGAGCACCAGCCCATGGAGCTGGGTGTGGGAAGGGAACCAGCCCCTGGCCTGGATTCGAGTCCTGGTGGGATGTTCTCTGCAACAAAGGGAGGGCGGGAGGGAGGTAACTATGGTACAGATGGGATTACTGGGGAAAAGGCAGCACAGGGCACGTTGAAATATCTCTGGAAAAGACTATTCCCCCCTGCCCAAAATAGCATGTAGATCGTTCCTTTAAAAAAAGAAGCAAAACAAAAAAACCACAAAAAAAACCCTCAAAACAAACAAAAAAAAACCCCAGCCTCTTTAGTTATATGATACTTGTGTAGCTCTAAATATAAAAATATTTGTGCTAAGAAATTTCCTTATATTTGTTTTGGAAGGTCATCTGTTGAACAATGCCTTTTTCAAGATGTGTTTGGTGTTCCATATTTTGTAAGGAGAGGAGGAAAAAAAATGACAGTTTTATAACTGCACGAAAACTAGAATTTATCCTCAACCTTCTTCACAACATGGGATCAGAAATCACTCAAGCACAGACTAGCTGAAAAGGAATAAATTAAACTTAAATTGCTCCGCATAGACTAACAAATAAAATAAATGGCCACCATCCCAGATGAAATACTCAGATAAGTATTTTGAAAAGTGCATCTACTTGGCATTTGCTGCTGTGCTGCAGCTCCAGAGGAGATTCATTAGGTTGGAAACAATGCTTAGTACCTCTTTGACTTTTTAGTCTCATGAGCATAGATCAATCATGTCCAAAATGCAGAATTTCTCTTTCCTGCAACGTGTTGGTGTCGTCCCTAGGCAGGAAGAAAAGTTGAACCATCATGGGTTTTTGTAAAATTTGGAAAATTTTGGTTTTCCAAAAGCCTGACTGTGCTTTATAGTGTTTTCTCAGAACTGTAATTTATCTGTGCTTTCCGTGTCCACCTCTATGCTGATGCTGAAGACTTTCAGAGCAAACTACATTCGCCATTGGTCTTGTAAGAGACAGCACCTGTAGATAATATTTCCTTCATGAAGAATACATTCTCATGAAAATTAGGTTGGCAAGAGAAAATTCCTTCAGAAATTGCTGTTTGAGTAAAAGCAAGTAAACAAATGGAGACACGACTATTTCTCTCATCCATCTGTACAGCCAGCTATAAACAACACAGCTAGCGATGCGCTACACGTAGCAGGCTGCGCGTTAGAACTCACAGGTGTGGGTTTTGGCTCAGTAAATAAGTGATTTTGTTGTTGTGCCTACAGTTACTTGTATATGGATTTTTATCTGGAAACCCCGCAGTAGTCTTAGTGACTGCCTGCATGAATTGTTCCGAAATAAAAGCGAAAGCCCACAAGCTTTTTCCTCACCTTTGCTGCCTGATGCGAAGCAGCATCCACCTCCAGAAGGTGTAAGCTCTCTGGGTGTGCTGGCAGGGGGTGGTGCAAAGCAGATGAGCTGAGACAAGCCATGCTCCCCTGACGCTCAGTGAAAATCCTTTTGAAATAAGTGGGAAATAAGCCTACAAGTAATAGAATTAAATTTAGTTCAGTATCTGCTTTCAGTAGTTACCGGTGCGCTGTGGACAGGGTTAATGGAGGGTATAGCCTTACAGAATTAGGATGAAAGTACTCAAGTGAAGATTATTTTCTTTAATTATTATTAATTTGATAAAACCAGAAATGAGAATCAATATCTTATTTCTCAAATATATTTTTTCTAGGAAGCCATATAATTTGCAAGAGCTAATCATTTGAAGTGCCTAGACTTAGCTATCTGATCATATGAACTATGAAAAATCTAAACGTATCAAAATAGGAGTGTATGCCCCCAGCTCTGGGTGGTAAAAATCATTTGTTTCTTAGATGGCTCATCTAAGTACCTACTGGCTCTTCCTCTTTCAGGCTATTCTTGTCTCCTATTTGTTTAGCTGAGTATTATGAAATGCACCCTTCACTGTAAATTCAGTTTAGTTGCCTGAATTCAATGGGATGTGTGAGCGGGACACATAAGTGCCTCTCATCCAGGACCGACCATATGTGTTCAGTGTCGAATATTTTACAATATTTTACAAACAAAACCATCTTTAGAGTAAACAGACTACAAAGTCCTGATCAGTCTATGTGTTATCTTAAATTCATGCTGAAGAAAAAGAAAATAAAATCAATAGAGAGACTCAATATGAATAGACTAAGGAAAAACTCCAGATTAAACTAAATATTCTTTTTTTCTTTCTTCCTCAAGGAGATTAAGTGAACAACACCTACTTGGTAAACTTTCTGTACAGCATGTTCTCCATGCTATTCTGACAGTGATTTCATGTCACTGATATAAAACTGGTTTTCCTCAGCAAATTCACATCCAGTTTAGCAATAGCTAAATTATGTAGTGTGGTATGTTGCCCTGACATGGCAATGACAGGTTGCAGTGAAGTTCCTGTGATGACAATATTCTGTTGCCTAACTTCTCTCCTGCTAAAGTTGCACGTTAAGCCAAATCACTTATCTTAAAATCTTTTATGCTAGGGAGACCTTTATGGGGTCACAAGAATTCAAAATTTTCTTTCTCAAATCTTTAACTTTCTCCCCCTTTCTCTTTTATAGTTCCAGTCTATAACCTCAGTTTATTCCCTTTCAAATTGGAGCAATGCTGTCTTTTGTGAAGTTAGATCACGCCTAAAAGAAGAAATTCCTGACCTTATTTAAAAAAAAACCAGCATCCCCCTAAAATAAAAAAAAAAAATGAAAACACAAACCAACCAAACAAACAAACCACAAATGAAAACTTTCCCCACCCATTCCTGCTTCTTTGGAGCTGCATTGGATCCAAGGGCTGAAAATTTTTATTTCTGTTGTTAAGTAACTGCTTGATTGCATCACATTGCATCCCCAGAAAAGGAAATAAGAATGTTGGTAAATGACGCCCTTTGAAGCTGTTCCAAGTCTGTGATTCTGGCTATTTTAGTTATGTAAGTTTTTTTCTACCATCCTTCAGGCGATGTGATGATCAAAGACAAGTCAGAGTATCCCAAGATTTAATTTTGACTATTTTAAATACTAAAGAACAGGAAAATTAAAAGCATGACAGAATAAAATCAATAAATGATGATGGTTTCAGATCCATTGTCTGTGGGAATGCCTATGAGGGGTCAGATCTGCCTGCAATATGTTAACGTATCCATCCCCCAAGTGATCTGCTTGTCCTGTTTCATGAACAGACCTGTTACGAAGTTGGACAAGGGAAATTTCATTTTCTTCTGGTTAGTGTTTTGTAATAAGAATAACCTCTGTAAGAATACAGATGAAAAAAATATATGAAATTTCCATTTTTTCCCATATGAGTAAAACCAACAATTGTCAACAACTTAGAAAAGCTGTACTGGGGGACACAATGGTCAAATTAATTACCTGTATGTGTCTCTGCTTATTGAATATTGACTCAAGCTTTATCTCCTGCAATAACCTCTACATGTTTCAGTATTTCACCGAAGGAAATGGTAATGGTTCTCTGTGCAGTAGAACTTCGGTTCTCTTAAAATTCAGTGCTGGGAGAAGTCGAGTCTGGTTTCCCTGGCCACGCTTTGCAATCTCATCTCACCAGCTCACGTTGAAGGGAATTTTGGTGAAGCAACTGGCTGGTCGGGGATGAGGAGGTTTGACTGGGGTTGCATCTTCTGTTCTCTGTTGGTTTTCTTGGCTGGGGGCTGCAGTGAACAGGATGTTCCCAGCGAAACAGTAGGAGCAGGAGGATGCAGATTACTCGGGTTGGAGATTTCTACGTCCACACAGAAGGGAAACATTTTTTCCTCTGTGACTGGACTCTAACTTTGTCCTGGTTAACTGTTCATTGGTGCAGTTTCATAATAGTCTGGTTGTGGAAATAGCTCAGGGGTTGGTTAAACATATATTCAGCACATTTTCACTCTCCTTTGTTGTTGGGAAAATAACAGTGTTTTATCTGTAATGTTTTAATTCTAACATCTTTGACGTTTTATTTTTTTAATAACTTTTCTTTTAATAACTTTTCTCTTAATAACTTTTCTTTTTCTATTTCCTGAGCTTAACTTCCAAAGTTAAAACTATGTTTAAATTAATCCATGCAGACAACATTGTAAATGCCTGTATTTCCAACTATAAAGTTAGAATAAGTTTTTTATACATATTTAATCTTTTCAAAGAATCTTTTACACTTTTCTGTAATTCAAAAAGTCATTACAATTTGCTTTTTTAACATACTTGGATGGAAACTCAGTTTTTTAACTTTTATGATGAGAGTGCGTATAAATTTCCAATTTACATAACATAATTTACAATTCACATAACAAAAGCATCAGGTTATTGCATATAGTTTGTATGCAATACTTGCAAATATACGTTTCCAAGAGAAACCACTGAAGTTAGTGTGAAAAGAAGAGTTAAAAAGAAGTTATATACTTGGTACAATGTTTTCCACTTGCTAGATTTTTTTCTTCGAGTTTGAATAGTTTATGGTGCTTATAAAAGACTCTACTTCTGATAAAAAAATTTTTGGATTTGAAGTAGCTGCTTTTGGTTGAAAACGTGATATGAAAAATGTCTGAGGTTAGATGTGGTTTAGTGAGACACAGTTTATGATTCTGATAATGTATCTCTGCTTTTTTTGGTACCCCTACTGTATAAGCGAATATATCAAGATAATAGAGATAATAGAATATTCTTGCATTTTGAAGAAGCTGGGACTCTCAACCAGCCTCGAGTTTCATTTCAGAGATGTATGTATAATCCCTCTCTGCCTAACTAGCACCTTTCAAGATAGAGTTTCAGTGTTGACCAAAATGTTATTTTCCCATATGTGTGGAATGTGTGGAAGAACATGTACTACTTATAAATAGAAGAGGGGGAATTAGGAAAAGAACTTTGTATAAGTCAAGGTTCTAATAGCCAGTTTTAGCATATACACTTCCAAGAATCAAGTAAAAGAGAACAGCAAAGAAAATTAAAGAGACATAGAAGAAATAAAATCCTGCTTTTCAAAGACGTCACAAACACAGTAGGGGATTACTGACAACAGTCATTTATTTTTTCTTTCTTTCTTTTGGATGCTTTAGACTTTTCCTGTGGTGTAAACAAAAGGGAAAACATTCCTGGAATATTTTCTATTTGTCTGGACATCTAATTTAATAAAATAGCAGCACTAAATATAAACAAGTATAATTAAATTCTTCAAAGTTCACAAAAACAAGCAGTGATCTATTATAGCAGTAAGTTATATGAATTTCATTATTCAACACATTGTTATTATAGCTACTGGGCTCAGGGTTGGTTTTGGAACAGAAACGATCCAAGCACATTGACACTTTCTGGAAATAATATACCTTTCATTTGAATGAGACAAAACTATTTATTGCCACATCATTATGTTAATCTCCTATTCAATAGTATTTTATTTCAGTCAAAACTTATGATATACAATAAATTCTACCCTATTTAAATTTGATCACCACTCTTGAATAATGGCCAGAGAGCTTTTACTCTTGCTGCTCTTAGGCAGCTTGTTTGTGCTCAGACCTAAGGCTCAAACATTACTTATGCTAATATATGGCATTTACTAATTTGGGCTGAAGGGAAGTCAGAAGAATGAGACATTTATTTTAGGTCACCTATCCATTCCTGTAAAAAGGTAAAGCAGGCAGCAATTTAATGACATTTTTTGAAAAACAGCTTGAATAAATAGCTGTTACATGCAATGACAGTCTTCATGTGCATATATATGTAATCAACAATCTTATTTTCACATCATTCAACAGTAGGACTCTTCCAAGTGGCTTTTTCAGACCCATCCTGTAATCTTACATGTTTGTGCATGTCTACATATGTGTGTGTGCATATATATTAAGTATAGGATCCATCTGTGCTCTGTTAGCACAGACCTGTGCATGGATTCTTCACGACTTTGATACTTTTTTTTTTTTTTGGTCCAATAATAACGGCTTTAAACTCACATCTGATTATAAACACAGTCTTAAGAACACCAATGAATCTGGAACTAAGAAAAGTAGATTTTGCATCGCTTCAACTTTTGGACTGTTTTACACCCCAAACAACCAATTTCTGGATAAGCCGGGGAAGGGCTTAGCTTTTGGAAAAGGAAGCCTGGAAATAAAAGTTTTCTTTGTTGTAAAATCGGTGGTACTGAAACACATAAATATTTGCCCATATCTGCGTCATTCTTTTTGTATCATATATGTTTTATGCACGTTCAGGAACCAAAGCTTGTGAGGCGAACAAAGCGACAGCTGTTCTGGTTATTATGAGACTCCCCGACAGAAGCAAAGAGCTTTGTTTCTGAATTTCATGCCGTGGCATACGCTTATGCTGTGAGCAAAGCAAAGCCTCTTTCCGCTTCGGGGAATTTAATTGGCTGTCGGATGGTGTAAATGCTGACTCAGGCTTGGACAAAGGTCTTCTGGTTTTGTTCTCTTCATGTAGAAATAGTGTTTTCTGAAGCACACCGGGCACGAGAACTTCTCATCTTTGGCGTGCAGCGTGCTTGTGGTTGCTGTTGTCCCCTTCTCTGTAACAGCCTGCTCTATAAATATGGATGAGCTACGTTAGAATGTTGCATTTGAGTTCATAAGTAAAGATAAGCCATATAAAAGTTGTATAAAACAAAACTTACATGAAGACCTTTAGACCTAGTGCGTGGAGAAAAATAGACATCTCCTGTGGAGTAATTCCTCCTAATGCAGAATATAAAGAAGATCAGAAGTAGGAGATACAGGAGGAGTACCCCAAGCACAACATATTACTTCTGCTATGAAAACTTTTTTACACAAATCCAGGTAAAATAGGCTCAACTCATATAGAATCATAGAATCATTAGGGTTGGAAGGGACCTTAAAGATCATCGAGTTCCAACCCCCCAGCCATGGGCAGGGACACCTCCCACTAGAGCAGGTTGCTCAAAGCCCCATCCAGCCTGGCCTTGAACACTTCCAG
>JAOXNO010000041.1:62115178-62127651 GCA_028565335.1 Limnodromus scolopaceus | reverse complement strand
TTCTTTTTTTCTCTAATTGCTGCACCTTATTTTTATAACTGTCATATGCTACTTGCTTCATGCTTCTGAAATAGCTTTTTTTATTAAGGGGATCTGATAAAGCTCTAAAAAACTTCAGAGTTTTGTTCCATTAAGACTATGAAAGACTACTATTAAGACTATTTAAAAGAAGGAAAAGATGGGTGCTTAGTGGAAGGGCTTCCTGAAGAGGAATCTGCTGATAATATCCACACAGTACTTTGTTGTATTTCGCTCGTGATTCGGAGATACAGTGCGGAATTCTGAGGGCTTGGGGGTCTCCTTAAGTTACACCACACCCGTCTGCTACTTTGGGTTTGCACGGCATTCGTCTGGGGGTGGAGGTTTAATCACCTGTCCCGTAGGGATGCTACCGTACGCATGTGTCTCCGCAGTGCTTCACACAGAGCTTTGAAAGCTGGAAAATTCATCTTCCACTTGACTGTGTGCTTTAGCAGCCTAGTGTGACAAGGAAAAATAAGATACTGTGCGTGTGCGGGGAGATGTGACGCCAGGTTTCAGGGCGCGGATCTGTCTTAGAGACTTTGCTGGCTGCACAGTAACCAAGCTCGCTTTTATTTTTCCGTGAAGAGGTTGATTTTGGGTGTGTCCCATCAAACAAAAAAACCAGCACGTGGTACAAGCAACTTAGCATTCTAAAAGAGGTTTCTCAAAAAAAAAAAAAAAGAAGTTAATGTAATTATACAAGGGGCTAGGAGTTTCGTAGCAATGGAAACAGATGAAATGCAGCCCTGTGTGGCTGGGATATTCAATATCATTGGTCTAACTAATATTACTATGATCTAAGAAAACCCTGCAGGGATGATGCTAAATGTTCTGGTATATCATTTACGCGAAGACGTTTTCTTGGTAGACATGTAGCTCACACCAAAGGGTATTTGAGAGTTTTCCTAAGGCAGTGGGATAATACGGAAGAAAACTCACTGCCAGGAAAAATTAACTCTTCTTGAAATCCTACACGTTATAGTGCTGTATTCCAGTGTTTAAAACCTGTATTTTCACTTAGGGCGCTGGAGCTAACTAAGCAGACAGCTGAATAGGTGGTTTGTCTTTGGCTGATGTGCAGCTGGAGCATCCCGGCTGGCCTGCTGGTTGATGCCAAGGGAAACACTTTTTGCCTTGGACTCTGCCAAGTACTATTTGCACCCACCAGCGCCCTGGGACGGTGGTGCGCAATTTCTCACTGTAGCGACGACCTCTGAGAGCTCAGGTTAAGTTGGATTCTGTTGAAGTAAGCAATAACAAAATATGATTTTGCTGAAGTGTTACTTGTTTGCTAGTTTTTAACCTAAAAATTCTCCTAAAGCCAGTGTCAGGAACATGTTTGCTCTAGCAATTTTAACTACTCTTACAAACGTCTTTTAGAAGGGTTTAAGCAACATACAAAGAGTGTCACATGAATATACATATACGTATGTCTGTACATATATAAACTCTACACAAGATTCTTATTTTGAGTGATGCGGGGAGGAAAATGCACATGTCCTTTGTGCCTCCCTGTAAGGACACTGCACCCGGGGAGCAGCGGCGAGAGGACTGCAGGCTGTTGACCTGCCCTGGCATTGAAAAACACAAATGCAACCATCACGGTTCAGTGCACACCAAGTATGGGAGGAATTTCTTTTAAAGTATATAGATGTGTAAACATATTTTTTTGATTCGAATCTTGGCAGCAAAATTAAAGAAATCGTGAAACTGGGAGAATTATAGATGTAAAGCATTTCTCAGTATGTCCTCCTTTACTTGGAAACACAAAGGTTATGAATTCACATTTCTGGTCACTTTTTTGCTGCTCCAATTGGGATTCTTGCTCTGAGTGTCATTATAATATCATTTCTTCTGGAAGGTTTGTTGTTGGTTGGGTTTCAGAGGTTCAAATTACTGTCAAAGTATGTATCAGCATATGCCAACATAACTGTAAAGGAGTCCATAATACAAGTATAAGTCACCACTGTTGCTTATCAGAGCAAAATGAGCTCTCACATACCCCTTTTCACAAGGATGCCAAGCCATTTTGTAGGGCATTTCCACTGACTGACCAAAGTCAACAGTAGTTTTCTCTCTCAGTAGGTGTATTTGTTAGTGTTGAGTGGGAGGTGGGGGGAAGAAATAATATAAAAGTTTAGGAATTAGTTACTGGCTCCTAACATATTTGCTGGAGAGTCCCTCTTTCTTTATCTTTCAATATCTCATTCAGTGCAGTACACACCGTGCATTCATTTTGTGGCTTCTCTGAGCATCCTGAACCCTTTTCCCATCCCTATTACAAATTTCCTTTCCTGTATAGCTTATAAAATGGGATCACTGCTTTTTTCCACCATGTCCAGTTGGTAACTATGATGTCAAGAAGCCTTCTACTACCAGACATTATCATCCACCTCTTGTAAGGCTCTACCATGGCCATGCAGACATCTTGGAGCTCCTTGTCAATGTGCTCGTGTTTTGAGCTCCTTTGCTTTCTCAGAATTATAATCCTTCTAGCTTGTGGAATTTCTGTGCTATCTTTTACTGTAAGCACTCAGTTTACATGATGCTAAAGTTTTATCTTCTCTTTGGAAGAGCTCTTCAACATGTCTCAGTTGTTCCTTGGAACCAAATTAATCTCTTATTAATTTTCTGTTCTGAGAACAGTTCCTCTTTGTCTAAGGCAAAGCTAGACAATGCGGTGAAACTTCCTATTTGATTATCAATTGAACCCGCCTACTTTTTGCACTTTTTCCCTTCAAAAATGTACTGAAGCTTTTTACTAGCTGTGTTTTTGTAGCTCACATCAAGTGTATAGCAGGAAATAATATAGAAAACATCTATAGCGGATCCACATCTATTCTTTTTTCCTACTAATGTAAGTCTAGCATTTGGACTCACTTTATTATAACTCATTGCATCATTTTTCAGAATATTTATCATGACTAGAGACTCTCTTTCACAGCTTCACTAGAAGTTTATCTTACAGTTGAATCTGTTACTTGTATACATGATATGAAAACTGCTCAGAGACTTGTATGACAGTCATTTAATTAGTTTTTAGACCATTAATAATTCATTCTGTGCTTGTACAACAGTGTCTCAGTTTCATGAGTACCTCCAAAATTTTAAGAGCTGGAAAAATAACAGGTCCATAGGAAAGCTTTGTGAATGCTTTTTCCTAGCCTGCTATTTACATTTGTCAAATCAAATTGGGGATCCAAATTTCATCACCCACATTTGAAAATGGCGTGTGTTAAAAATATTCATGTTTCTACTGAGGCAGTAGAGGAGCAAATCTGCAGGGTGAGGCCATGGGTGCTGAGGACATGATGTTAAAAAGGGTATGCACTTGGCAGGGGATTTACTCTTGTCTGATTCCGAGTTCCGATATGGAGTTTGCCATGCTATTAATTTTCTCCTCTAGACAATTCTCTTGCTAAGATCCCCAGGGACTAATCAGGTGCTAGTGCTGCTGCGGAGTAGCGTTAGGTGGTGGGGCTGGGGCAGAGGAGAGGAGGGGACATCCCACCGCCTGGGGCCAGGGCAGAGGGGAGTGCCCGCAGGGCTGCCAGCCTCCCCAGTCCTCTTACTGGAGTGAGTCTGCGAGTCCAGTTGGAGCATTAAGAGGTGTCTGTGGATCTGAGGGCTTTGGAGATACTTCAACTTGTTGTGGAGTTTCTTGGTGTGCGTGGTCTCCCGTGCAGCAGCCCACAGCTGGGATTATTCTGGCCATCCCCAAACCCACCGAAACAGGGATGTGGCTGCCTGGGCTGAGCACGAGACAGCCGCACGCCCTCCTAATAGTTTCTGGTCTTTTTTTTTTGTTTTGTTTTTTTTTGTCTTGTTACTATTTTCTAACCTGCAATAACTAAAGAGTTTTACCTTCTCAGTGCTCTCTTGATAATGAATAACCTACACTGTTCTTGCCGTGTACGATGCTGTTCTCCTCGCCTCCCGCTGCACTGCACACACGGGTACACCTAAGCCTACCACAAAATTTTTATTTGGGGTTCCCACCAGCCAGAAAGCCTTACAGCCGCTATTGCTAAGGAGCCATGACCTTTGGATAGTAGTCAATTTATCCTGATAGGTTGTACTAATTAAAGTTTGCGTTTTGTTTTTCAGAAGGAAAAAATGAACATATTTGATATTAAAGATACAAATTAAATGACATGCCAAATGCGTCCTCCTGTCATAAAGTGCGAGTGTGCACATTCAGCAGTTTGTCCGTGCCTGTATAGGAATGTCTTCACCTAAGGCAAATTGTTTCCACACACACCTATGTCAGTTTTACATTCACTCAAACAGAGAAGTTTAGGTAATGAATTTTACAATATGTAGGTGAAAGGTAATATCTAAAATATCTGGAGCAAATTCTTTTTTTCAAGACACACTGATGTAAATCTCGAGTTATCTTAATGTCATAAACATCCATCTGATATTAAATATTGTAATTAATTGTATTTATAAGTATCTGAAATTTACTTCAGCTTTTCCAGTCCTTTTACTTTAAACAGCAGTCTTCATAAATATGGTTAAAATTCCACAGATTAGATTTTTTAATTCCTCCCCCCCCTCCAAACATGGATTTCCCTTCTTCGTTTTATGAAGAGTTTAGAAACAGGTATTTTTCCTTTCAGCTTACCAAGGGATTAATAATATAAAACTTGGCAAGGAAATTGCCGTCTGCAAACTGGAGTGAATATTACTTGATGTAATCCAGATATAACAGTTCCTTGTGCAAGCTGTACCTTTTGCAGCATAAGGAACATAGGAATGGTTTAGTGGCCTGTGAAAATAAAGAGGAAGCAGCTTTAATTTGTAGGCATGAAGGAGGTTTGGGGCTTTTTTTCCTTGCTTTAGGCAAATTATATTTAACCCTGAGAAAATAGGATTTAAAAATAGTTCAAGTTTGGGAAAAAAAACTCCACTTGAAAGGATACAAAATTTGGGGTTGGGTTATGTTTTGGGTGAGGTTTGGGGGTTTTTTTGGTTGTTTTTTTTTTTTTTTTTGCTGGTGCCTTCCAAATTTATGTTTGCTCTGGACTGAGATGATTCAGATCTCCGTGGCTGCCGTGCCTGTTTGAGTGAAAATCAAGTTAGCAGTTTTGGACTATGCCTGCAGTGAAAGCGCAGCAGTAGCAGCCGAAATCGAGAGGTAGAGGAGATCTAGAAAGATCTGCCCCGTCCCTTGCTTATAAGTACTCTTGAGAGGGGAGCAGCAGGAGAAGCTGTCACCACGCTTTATATCAAAATGTTGTCAGTGTGAAGCCTGAGTTCAGAGTGCAAGTTTGAGCTCCACCATCTTCTGTTTCCCTGGAAATGCAGCCCTGCCATGGAGGCGTCGCTCCCTTGCACGCTCACTTGGGCTGCTGGCAAGAAATATATGTCCTTGTAGCCCCAAAGGCTTCCTCAGCTGGGGTATGCAAGAGGGTTGTCTACTATATGGTTGTTTTATCTACCATCATTTTAATCTAATCTTATCTTCCCTAATCTAAAGTCATTTTCCTTGTATGCACTAAATAACCTTTCTGAGGCTTTATATATGTATATATACACACACTGATGCATCCGTACTTTCCTGTCTATACAGTCATTGATGGTGTGCACGGTCATTTGAATTTGATCCAGGCAGCTCAAGCTCTGTTTTACACATCATTCATTTGTAGAAGCCAGTATCTGCAAGGGGGGGGAGAGATGGATCGGAGACTCACCTCTGGCTAAAGTCTTGGGTTTATATTTTTCTGGTGCTCAGCGGTCATTAATACAGGTGAAGAGATTCACCGCATCACAGAGGACTGCTTACCTCAGGGTGCTTGAGCAGCGTATACAAACAGCTACACAATGCAGTTGTGATCTCACCTCCAAAAGTTGACATTAAATCACTGCCTCTAAACTGAAGATGTGACCATATAAAAATTGTTTGATGCCTTTCCACGAGCGCGTTGCTCCAACGCCTTTGACCAGAAGCTGCCAGATGTGTGTTTTACTAATAGAAACCAATTCTCTGAAATGCATTAGCTTGCTTGCCCAGCAAGGACAATCTCCTTCATTCATGTGAATGATATAAAGAAATAAAAAAGAGCAGCAGAAGGTAGTAAAATCAGCCAGACAAAAAAAAAAAAAAAAAAAGAGGTGGCATGTTCCAGTTCTATCACTTCATAAAGCACAGATAGCCAAAAATGAAGAAAAGGGGTGCACGAGGGGTTTTTGCAGACTTTGGAGAATTTTGCTGTAATTTGCCAACAGATTTTGTAGGTTTTATGTTCACAAACACTCATCTGTTCACCGAAGCACGTATGTACTTTGGCAACGGGTACATCACGTGATATGCACCTTCCGTTGAGGTTTTTGGGTGCTGTCTTTAATAAAAGTTAACAGCAGCCACAGATAATGCTAACTGCTGCACTGCCTAAAATCGTAGATGTTATGTGTATATATATACAGAATCACAGAATATTCATGGTTGGAAGGGACCTTTGAGAAGAAAAAAAAAAAAACAAAACCCAACAACCAACCACAAACATTAGTTCCTTTTTTTCTACAAATAAGTCAAGTAGATGTTAAATGCTGTAATAAAACAGTAACAAAAAATAGTCCTTGATTACACTCAGAGAAATAAATGGGAGCATATTTAAAATACTTTAAGATCAATTTAAGATTATTTAAAATTGAGCCCATAGGTAATAAAACTTTATAGGTGTGTCATTCTGTGCTAAATACCAAAAGTTATTTTGAAATTTCTTTAATTCTCATTGTTTATTATATGCTACACATTACTGGAACTCACAGTACATCGTTTCTTGATACCTCTTCCATTAAATGCTACACTGAAAAACATACTTCTAAATTATAATTTCTTTTCTTTCACTAATTTATTAAAATGTTCATATGTTTAACAGGATGAAACAGATTTTTCTTTACACATATATACGTATCAATGGATATAGTAAATCCAGTATAAAAACTATATAGTCTAGTCTAGTGTGTGAGTACATGTATATAGTTATTCCAAAAATTTTGAGTTTTGAGAGGCAATGGGATCTTTTTTGTAGGTGTTTTTAACCATTTATAGAGCAAAACTTTACAGTGTGGAAATCTCTTGAAGAGGATATCAGAAGGAGATATTTTCTATTAAATTCTCTAGTCTTTTTCTGGCACTTATTTGAACTATTAGGTTTTGGAGTTTTTTTAAGGAAAAACTGTAGTGTTGATTTTGGGCTAAACTTCCTCCAAATGTTATGTATAGTGGCAAATTCACCAAAGTATTTTAGCACATGCCCGTGCCTACTTCCATTACCATTTCATGCACTGCTTCCCTTGGACCCCTCATATTCCTTACACAATTAGTATACTCTGGCACCACAGTCGCACACATGCTTGCATCCATTTTGCTCTAACTACCCCTCTCCAAAAGGGAGTGCTCCACACTTTAGGAAACACTGAACTGAATACTAATTTTTATGTCCACAGCATGAAGGAGGAGGAAAAAAAAAGCAAAACATTCCTAGCAGCATGGGGGCCTAACTTGCCATCTCCGTGTCAGAGGGAGTGCTCTCCTATATAAAATTAAACATGCATCTGTCTTTGTAATGTGTTTAAAATGTGGTTGTATTGAAAGGTTGGTTTTTTTGCAGAGGGGTAATACCTGCAAAGTTAGGCAGAAAGACTTTGTTTATCAGAATGCATTCTGCAGCCATTACACCTTGCTGTCCTTTCGAGCAGCTGCTTTTCCTCCTAAAACATTTTCTTCTGCTGAGTATTGCTATTTTCTTTCTTTGGCACTGATGCTTGGTACTTGATTCATTCATTGTTGTTATTATTTGCAAATATTTGCAAAAGTAGCCTCTCCCACCTAAATTTTTTTTATCATCATCATCATAACCCAAACAAATCATATGCATTTCCGTAACTTAAAACTGCTGTGCTTAATGCTCATTTTTCGCTCATCGTTTGTTTAGGTTTTTTAGGTTTTTTTGCATGCTCAGGCCTTTTTTAGTGAGTGGGCTGATAAATGTCCTGCGTGCTTGGGACAGTGGCTGCCTGAAAGTAATTTGGAAGTAACTGCGTAGTTGTGACTCCGTCTTAAAAACTCTACAAGAACTCTCTTTTCACCCGTCAGTTACATTTCTTTAAAGAATGCAGCAGAAACACAAGGACTTGTGGTCAGATCTGGCATGATGGGTGGTTGTCGCTGCACTTTTAAGGCTGGCACTGTGAGAGGCAGGTCAGTGACCGTGGCTATAATGTGACATTGGAAGACCTTCCATGGCGGAGAGAAATGGATGCAGGCTGGAACTCTTCTGTTGTTTTGAATCTGTATTTTCGTTTGGTTATTTTTGCTCTAATAAATAGGGAAAAATTTCAGTGGTGGAGAATTTTACAGGTCCAACAGCAATGAAATCAAAAGCAATGTCTTAAACTACTCATGCAAAGCTCAGGACCACATTTTGCCAAGACTGCGAGGCTGTTTGTGTCATTAGAAAAATTACAAATGTGTAACTGAAGGAGGATAATCACTCATATAAATTTGCTTATATATTTGAAAAGTGGCTTGTGTTGATAGTTATAACCATTCCTCAGGCATAAAGCTCCACATGCTCTATCATAGAATGGTTAGAGTTGGAAGGGACCTTAAAGGTCATCTACCTCCAACTCTCCTGCCATTGGGAGGGACACCTTCCGCTAGACCAGTTGCTCAAAGCCCCATCCAACCTGACATTAGACTTACAAGCTGAGGTTTTTGCCATACTGATGCAAAGTTTGTGAATAATAATTAAAAATATATAAAAATACATTTTATTTACATTTAACAAATTCTCTTCTATTCCGTTTTTATGAAATCATATTGCTGTATGTGACACGATATTTTCAATGGAATGGCAAGTGTAAGATTTCACCTCATGTTAGCACAAGTAAGATAACTGTCTTCCTACTTGTGTCAGGGGTGTTGAGGGTGATCAGAGCTTTAAAGGAATGGGCCTGTGTGGAACCAAAAACTGCCTTTTTGTACCTCCTTGTGTGATTTGAAAGAAACGTAGCTGGTCTCAGAGAGGGGAAGTAATATCCATTGGTTCATATATGCCAAAAATGTAATTTTGTCCTCCTGAGCTGAAAAACTTGAGTTGGTTAAATCTGTCTTGTCTTCCCTCCTACTCAAACACGTAAAGTAGTACGAGCTGAAAGGAAGGTCACTGCAGCCCAGTGAGTTCCTTCAGGGAGTTAAATGAGCTTTGAACTAGGTCCTGCGGCAATCATAACGCGAATAGCAGCAGATCTTTTGTGTTGCTCGTTGTTTGGTAACAAAAATGCAGTTCACTTTGCAGTCAAAACACCAGACTCCAAATCAGTCTGCAACCTAGATTGGGTAACTTGATAATTTTTCAGATATTTCTTGGTTCAAACACTATACTTAAGTCCATCTGCCTTGGGGGGTTTATATAAAATAGACTATGCCTACGTTAGTGAGTAATATAGGGCAATAAATGAGCAGGCTGAAGTGGTCAGTGCAAAGGCTCCTAGACCTACACCATCAGCAATTTGTGTGCCAAGGCCTGGGCTGTTGCTCCTAACTAAAATGGGGGTGCAACCACGACAGAATTTTCATTAGATCCCCTTTGGAAACAAATGAAAAGGTTTTTATTTCAGAAGCACTTCTGTCCTTTTTTAAACAAACAAAACAAAGTGAGCATCTTGAGGCTAGAATCGAATTTCTTTTGGGGTGGAAATGCCTAATATGTCGTGGGTGTAACAGGAAACAAATAACAAAAAGTGTTGATTATAATGGGAGAAACGTCCCCAGAGCATGTATACATCATTCTGCTCCTGGAGGTCAGTTAGCTGGAACAGAGGTAACAGAAAAAGCAAACACAGATGTTTTCTAAAATGATTAAAAACCTCTGCTACTCTCCACTTCTTCATGCATGCTCTCATAATCATATTTCCTCTTAAAATCTCTAATACTAATGATTTGACAGGGACTGTATTAGCCTTCCTGATTATCACATTTTCTTCCTTTGCTTCAATCTGTTAAAAATTGCCACCAATTTTATCTCCCTCCCTGCTAAATACACCATGCCTCATACTTCTGCAAACTTATTAACTTGCAAATTTAAACTCATCATTTCCCTGTCGGCTTAGTACAACTGTTTTCTCACCCTCGAGACCTTCGGTCGGTTTCTCTGCTGCGCCATTGCAGTAAGCGCGACACAGATGGCTCTAAACTACCTCTCATCTTCCCTGTCTTTAGGACCATAGTAATTCTCGTTGAATGAAGGTGTTTGCTTGGCACCCAGAAGAGCTGCTGCTTTATGGCAGATCCAAAGGGACAGACCAGGACCAGGCACCACCACCTCCTCATACCACGGCTTGTGCAGAGTGGCACTGCAGTCTCTGGACACAGCATATGCTCTAGTCTTATTATTTTTAATTTACAATCCTTAACATCTTTGATGGGAGACTAAGGATCCCCCTTTTTTCTTCTTTTGAAGCCTTCACTTTAAAGCAGTTTTTGCCCAAGAGCAGCCCCAGACAAACCAGAGGAATGTGCTCCATCAAGCCCAGCAGTAGCCCAACACAGTTGCCACTGCACAGCAATAATGAGACCTCAAGTTCCGAAACTCCAAAGTGAGTGTTTCCAGTTGCAAAATATTGTAGTCCCGGCACTTGGCCACCAGCCTGCACTCGGGCTGTTTCCATTTGTGCTGAACGCTGAACGTCAAAAGAATATGAGGGTGTTTATTCCCCTTTTTTTTTTCCTGAGTGAGCAAGTCCTGCCTGTGGGGCTGCATTGAGGTTAAGTACATCCTTACTTTTTATTCCATAATTAGCGGAGAGTGGGTCTGGTAATAAAAGGGGGGAAAGAAGAAAGGGCTGAGCAGTGCCGTGTTCGCACGGATTAGAGATTTACTTTGGCAGCGTAGACGAGCATGACGTGTACTTGCATCACAGGTGTTTTCCCAAAGCATCTCGGCTGCCTAGACAAGATGTAATGGCAGCAACTCATCCGTGTGCTCCCTTCTGCTGGAGTGGGGCCAACATTTTGCTTAACCACAAAATAACTCATTCAGAAAATAAGAAAAAAAAAAAAAAGAAAAACTCCCACCATGCTGTACTCACAATTGTTTCCAATTACAAAAGTGGTTCTTGGGGCCAGGATTATCCTGATTTAGGCTGTCACAGTTCATTCCGTCATCACAGAAAACATAATCCTGAAGCTCAAGTCCAAAGCAGGGGAAGAAGATCCAGGGTCTGTTCTGAGCTTTGAGCAAGTTCCTTTCAACTTTAGCTTTTCCCTTGCAGCACAACAGCTGAGCTCCTGCCTCTCTCTCGTCCTTTTTAGATCCGGGAGTACAACCTTCAGGGCCAGGGGACGTCTTTGACAGAGCCTGCTGTTGGCCAATGTTCATATTGTTTGGGTCTGAATGACCACTTCAATAGCAATCATAAATAGAAAGATTAACAAATTATGTGTAAAACTGAGGACACTAGTAGGAACTGATGTTGAGGCTCATCACGTGGCTGTAAATGTCTCTAAAATCCTTGAATGCAAATTTGTATGGAAACTCGCATTATGCTGGGAATACTATCTCTGACCTGTAGAGGAAATATAAATGTACTGAGACAGTGCAGTGTGACACGGTTGCCATATTTTAGCTGAAACAAGCACTTTTTGATTTGTTTGTTGCTCTGGAAGCAAAGTCAAATGCTCTCCTCTGCTGTTGAATGGGACCATTTGTAAATGCCTGACACATTAGCGATTGTTTTTTGAATCTATTCCAGGAATTACATCAATCAGCAATACATGCTTATGCATGGGACTTTAATTTGATTAATGTTGGTGAACTGGTTTACTGATGATGGCAGTTTATCAATTATTTGCAACTCATAATCTGATGTTGAAACAATTTTGCATGAGTACCAGGGTGGTTATTTTCTGTGAAACTTTCACAGCTCAGTATCTTTAATTAATATGTGTTTACTGCCAAGTGGGAGATGGTTTGGGGCATAACCTTTTATGAAACAACAGAGGAAGTCACAACAGCTATTAGTAACCGAGACTGACAGACAGAAGCCTTTTTCAGAAAGTCAATATAACTATTTTCAATGGTTTGGGTTTTTAAAAATTATTATGATGATGCTGTGACCCTCAAAGAGGATATTAGACAACTAAAATTAATTACTATCCTCATCTTTACTGTTTAGTATGTGTGTATCTACAATAAGCTCATCCAAATCAAATAGAGAACAAAGGCATAATTTAGCACATATTTACTTTAAGCATTCATGGCAATTTATACAGGGGATGATGGGAAGTTGCTGACATTACACGCTGACATGAACATGCTGACATGAGGGATGATTCTACCCCTCTAAGCTGCACTCGTGAGACCCCTCCTGGAGTACTGTGTCCAGCTTTGGAGTCCTCAACACAGGAAGGACATGGACCTGTTGGAACGGGTCCAGCG
>JAOXNO010000041.1:62079368-62115078 GCA_028565335.1 Limnodromus scolopaceus | reverse complement strand
GAAGTGTTCAAGGCCAGGCTGGATGGGGCTTTGAGCAACCTGCTCTGGTGGGAGGTGTCCCTGCCCATGGCAGGGGGATTGGAACTAGATGATCTTTAAGGTCCCTTCCAACTCAAACGATTCTATGATTCTATGATTAGATAAAAGGTTTGATTTGCCCCAGAGAAGCTCTGAAGTTGTGGCAGCCTGGCTACCCAATGCATGCTCTGCCAGCAGCTATGTGGCCCATCCTGTAAAAGATCTAGGAGACCTTCGTTGGGGATCATTATGCCAAGCTGCTCTACCCAGGGCTCTCTCACTGCAGCAGAGCTGGGATGAATCCAGCCAAGTAACACCAGCAGATCTCAACCACACTCTGTGGTCTACAAAATGTCATTGGGAGTTGCTTGCTCTGTTTTCAATGAATTTAGAAATCTGTACAATTAATTAGGACCTGAAATTGCAAATATATGTGAAATTTTACTCTGTGAAGTTGCCCTGCTGGCTCTGGGGGGATGGTTTCATTAGGAAAGATGATATCAGTGTGCATGCTTACATTATTGGGACCTTTAGCCTTTAATGAATAATGTATGGCAGCCCTCAAGTGATATTAAATTTCATGTCATTACTTGTTCAATGCGTTACAGATAACGTATAATTGCATTGTCAAGGGGAAACAGTGCTTTGGTATTAGTTTCAGACTTTTGAATTCTGCCTTGCAACCCTAAAAAAGTGAGGTTTATATGTAAGCAGGAGAATAAAAAACAGACTGAGAACTCATTCACTTACATGTTGCAATAATGTTTTGTATGTTTCTGGGGAACAAGCAGTGAGGTCAGTAACTTCCCTGTGCCATATCTTACAGAACCTAAACAACACTGCTAGAAGTGCTGTGTGTGCAAGACAAGTTTGAAGAAGGGTACACTCAAAAGAAAGGGATCTGCAGGGCTGATCAGACAGCACAACTTTGGCTTGAAATTGAAAGATAAAAGAAAAAGAGAGGAAGGCACATAAGCATGGGTTTCACTTTCAAGTGACAAAGAGCACCAGGAAACTGTAATAAATTCTCCTGCAATATTAGAGAGTGTCAGTCAAAAACATCTAGCATCTAGGAGGACAAGGCAGCTGTGGGAGCTCTTCTCACTAGACATGAAACAACTGAAGAGCTGGCAACGTTAAGGTCTATGTGCAGTCATCAGCTTAGCTGCTGCTGGGGAAATATCCTCTACGCTTTGGCATCTGGCCCCCAAGGTTGCTGGCCAAGTGTAAGAGGATTTACCACTGGAGTGAGGCTGTTCGCCAGATGGATAAGCCCCTCCAAACTGAGCTCAGACTTTCTGACGTCTGCCACTTCTGCCTGTGCTTAGCTAAGAGCTGCGGCTGGGACCTGATTGAAGGACCCATTGATGGGAACTGGAATACGGAGAGTGTAGCTGGTACCCAGGGAAAAGTATGCAATGCCCAAGCGTCCGCTCGACCTGGCTCCCGGGCAGGATTACGACACGGTCTTGGAGCTGCATACGTGCGGCACCTGTGACACGTTCTGTACTCCTGGGCACTTAACCCCAAACTAATCCCTATCCAATTTGCAAGGGTATTGAAGCCACAATATATTCTCTATAATATTGGGAATGACACGTTATTCTCATAGAGTGTTCATACAGCATCATGCATACACATATATGTGCATATACAGATATATATATGTATATATATATATATAATTTGGGGGATCAGTACATGTTTCACAATGAATTATTAGCATCATTTTGCAGAACAAGGAGGAAAGGAAAAATGAAAGAAATCCCCCTCCGTTTTAAAGGAAGTGCTTTGGAATCAGACGCATAACCATACCCTTTACTTTGATAGCTCTAGCTTGTTTGAAAGAGGCATGCAAAACCAATTGCATAATACTAATTTTCTCTTTCCAGAAGGGAGATTTGACACTCCTGGGATTTCAGCCTGTGGTAAGGCTATTATAACCCAGAGGCTTAAATCACAAAGCCACTAATATGCTTCGATATGCTATGCAACTTTACCATCCCAATGGATGGCTAGAGGTTTGCAGCTGAGAATTAGCATGATATGGCTGCTTCTGTTATCCCTGTCATTTATGAATGGTTTCTTTTGTAAGTGCTTTCACTTGTTAAAGCAGCAGGTATTGCTCTTCATATCATAAGCTTGGATCTGGGTTTGGGCAGGTACTTGCATCCTAAGCACTGCTAGAAGCTTGCAACGTGTACTTCTGTAGCCCTGCTCATTTTGCAATGTACCTCAAGTGGCAGCTCTCCTACCTCATTTACAGAATCGCAGAATGGTAGGGGTTGGAAGGGACCTTTGGAGATCATCTAGTCCAACCCCCCTGCCAAAGCAGATTCATCTAGAACAGTTTGGGCAGGAACGCATCCAGGCGGGTTTTGAGTATCTCCAGAGAATATTGTATGTAACATTATTGTATGCTGCAGACTTGTAATGGAAACATGCCAATGATTCTTGCTCCTGGTGCCCATCTTTCTTGAGAGAAGGAAGGAAGGTCGTTCCATCACCATGAGGAATAAAGTATCCTTAAAGGCTAACAGTAAATGTGGGGCTATGGAACGAAGGCAGGTTGTCGAGGCTTTATACATGAAGCACTCAGTCTGCATCAACTGCATCAGTAAAAAAGGCATATACTTACATTTCTGTTTTTAGGATAAAAATGTAATGTTTTGGAACCTTACCTTGACGTGCCTGCATGCTATTATTTTGATCATTTTATACGGAATTCAAGACCCAGGTCCAAGTAAAATTTGAGCAAAGTATTAAATTGGTCTGTATCCTTACCCAATTAGATACTTAAAGCAGGCATAGACCTCATGCTAGGCATTTGATCTTCTCCAAATACTGCAGAGTTGTGCAACAGAAGGAAACAATCTCTTAAGATTGAAGCCTGATGGAGAGGAAAAAACCAAACCAAGATTTATTTATAACAAACTGTGAAATATCATTGCTCTCACTGCCAGTCACGGTCTTCTTCTAAAACTCTTGTAGGTTGAGATAAGTAAGAATTTCGATTTGGCAGATAATACTAAAATATAATTGCATAGAGGCAAGGCCTAAGGGCATGTTGGCACTTCATGCCTGTTTCCGCACCTGACTGCCACAACTGACACCACTTAGAAATGTCAAAACAGAAGTTTAGCTTCCTAACCATTCTGCAGCAAAGTTTAATGACTTTAAAATACAAATAGAGCTGTTCTTTGGGGTTTGGGTGGTTGGGTTTTTTACGTGAACATAAACCAAAAACTATCCGACGTATTACCATAGCTAAAGAGCAACAGCAGAGAGGAAACATTGCACCAAATTCTGCCTTCTAACTAATGGCAGGAACATGGTAAATGTGGCAAAGTAAGTGGGATCTGTGAAAACAAATTCAACCTTCCTTGCAATCACCATAAAAAGCTCTTGAAGGGTGGTGAGATAAACTAAGTATAAAGAGTATCCCTGACAAATTTAACCAGAGAGACAAAAGGTTGTAACTCCCTGCTGTTGCTGCGAAGTTTTCACTCATGCAGCTGCCATGGACTTAGATAAGACCTATCATGTCAGTATCAATTGAAGCACCTATTACACAGTTTAACACATGATATTTGACCACAAATGAAACCATCCCGCAGGTCAGACCATGCTGAGACTCCATGGGGTGTTGGCAATGCTGCAGGTCTCGCTGCAAGACCAGAGTTTACAGGGACAAACTTCTCCTCAGTCTTTGAAGCAAACAGAGCTGCTGTCACAAAGGAGTGGAGAGAACATAAAATGTGAGAAATCAGACAAATTTAGGCCTTGGTTCCTATGCATTATATGCAGTTTTGTATCACAGGCAATTGGAATAGCACATATGCTGCCAGCGTAGCGTAGTCTGAGAGGACGGGTGGTCCCTTGAGCACCACTGCCCTCCCCTCTGCAGAGACTTAGGGTTACTTCTCAACACATCCTTCCCATGGGCATCCTTTGGTATCCCAGTGCAGATGAGCCTTACTCTTCAGCATACGCAGTTGATTCTTTATGCCGTGTGTGTTTTAGATGAGCAGTTCTAAATCTATCATCCATGATTGTTACAGAAGACAGCAACATTTTAAAAATATTAACCTGCATTTTCTGTAGGAGAGTTTTTGCTTGTTTTACTTAGGTGGCCATTTCTTACAAGTTAGTAGAATAAACAGAAATTTTCTTATTCCTGGAAACAGTCTTGAAGTTTGAAGGCAGGCCAAGAAATGAAGGAACTCCAGTTTCTGTGACGGTCAAAGATGTCTGTAAGTCTGTGTTTATATGGAATCATAGAATCATTTTGGTTGGAAGAGACCTTTAAGATCATCAAGATGTAATCTGTTAACTCTATTTATGTATGTAATTTTTACCTTTTCTACCAAAAAGCTAGCAACTCCAGAATTGCCCTAGGTAAGACCCCAGAGAGGACTTGAAAATAAGAGAGGAGCCTTGGAAAAGAGAAATTTGCTAACAGCGTAGCCCTTGTGTTTAGCTGGATCTCCAGCGAGAGGGGAGAAATCTCCATCTGTTACTGTGTGCGGACAGTGGGACGAGCGGTGCACTAGAGGGGGTTGCAGGGAAACTGCCTTCACCTTCGTCAAAGGAATACATTATAGTTGAAATTAAGGAAAATAAAGGACTCTTGTTTCTAACTGCTTTCCCAGTCCCAGAGGAGGAAGGTTTTATGGCTAGCCTGGAGGGATAAGTTTTCACCCTAAGGGGGAAATTGCCACGGATCTTTCTAGAGAGGGAGAAGATGTTGGAGGGTGGGTGGCTTTGGCAGAGAAAGATCCATGTGTTCCTGCGTGCCACACATCGGTAGCGCAGGGTTTATGATTTGAAACAATCTGTAGTATAAGCTTTTGTCTTGAGATTTTGAAAAGCGTTCACACCGATGTAATCACAGTGAGCTAATCTGAGTTACATTATCTTGGGCTGTGACTGAATCTGACCCCAGAGTGTTTTGGTTCCAAGTAGGAGAGGCGTAGGAATGATTAAGTACCCAAGAGTTCTTGTGAATTATGTTTAAAATTAAAGATACTGCTTCTACATAACGACTTACGTGCCTCGTTTTGCAGACATATGGCTCATTCTCTGTGTGTTGTATCATGAAAAATGTGGCTTGTAGCTGTGCTGTGAAGCTGTGTTTGTGATTATAAACATGAATTATCTAATTACATCAGGTTTTATTTTAAAAAATAAAGTAAATTGGAGCTATCAAAATATCTTCTGGTTAGCAACGGTAACAATATTCTGTTTTCCATTAGATATATATAAATGTGTATGTGTACTTGTGTATATGTATGTGCATATATGTATGTAGCATTCTCAGACAGCAGGATGCAGCTGGCTCTTTCTGAATCCCAAGAGCTGGATGTATAACCTGCAGGCAAGCGAATTTGAGGAGGAGATGATTGGTACATAGATCTTTTGAAGCTGAAAAACCGCACCAGCAGTACAATCAGTTAGTGAAAAAATATTCATAAGAAACAGGTTATCTAAACCACAGCAACAACTCTTAGTGACAGGTATGGTTTCATGGATTTTCCGCACGTCACTCTGAAACCCAAACAAGCCTAGAAGGCTCCTAACAAAACTGATTCCATTTTCCTGGAAAAGTCTGTTCCAGGAGCACTCGGCACTGCCAACATTGGTGTCAGGAGGATTAAGAAGTGGGAAATATTTATTTGTAAGCTTAACCGAACCTTGTATGCTGCAGGAGGGCTGCTTTGGGGACTGGAAGGGTGGTACGGCACAGTCCTTTCTCAGGTTAGCAAAAAACGGGTTAGTGGGACCCAGACCTCCTGAGTCTGCGAAAAAACACTAGAAATCTGACAGGAAAGAAACCTGCTGTATCTCATCATCTCGAGTTGCTAGAGAAACCCCAGAGGAACTTTCGCAATTTGGCAGAAAAGGTAGATAAGATGCAGCCAGGCACGTTAGGAGCAGAATGCAGTGCTTGGCCCTGGAGATGGGGGAAAGAATCAGAAAGCAGATATATCATTTCTTCAGATACACTTCACCTCTCTCTCTTTACATAATGCCTCACTGAGTATTCACGACGCTGGAAATTGTCAGTATCTTGAGGGTTAGTTGCCTTTCTCCTTTTCTTGCTAGTGAAACACAGTCACAAGTAAAAGCTGGGTTGTTCAGATTACTCTAATAACCAGAAGTATTACAACTTCAGTGTGAACCACGGTTTTCCCAAAGACTCCTACTGCTATGTGAGCTACAGGAGGATCCTAAATAAATATAGGCACCAACAGGACTTTGAAGATTTGCAACCCAGCCAATTAAATGCAGTATGTCCATCTGAACAAACTGCTAAGAAACTTGTTAAGACCAAGTCCTGGGGCTAAAGTAATTTGATGTCTTTTTCAGTCATACTTTTGATAAAATGCTTTTTGTATTTTAGTCATGAGGTATTGTCCCCACGCTTTTTAAGTGAGCCCCGGACACCGGAACAACTAAGGTGAAATCCAAGCACACAAAGTTGCAGACTAAAGCAAATCCAGGGTAGTAGTTCTGGTCCCTTCCACAAAGCAAATCAGTTAATACTGAACAAAACATTGTCATAACTTCATATTCTTTTTCTCCAAGTGAGGGCAAAATCTACAAGATAAATTACTTTAAGTATTAGATTTGCATTATCATCAATATTTTATTTAAAAATAGTTTTTGTAAATATCTTTTAAGCCTGGTTATTTTTGACAGTACGTTTAAGACTGTCTACACAGAAATACCTGAACTAAAGATTCATCTTATGTTCCATATATTTTGGTGTAATTTTGTTATCTTAACAGCCAGGAATCTCTTTGCAAGAAATCTAAAGGAAATGAAGAACTACCAAGAAATGAAACAGATTTGTTGCTCTGACACCAAGAAATAGCTTGATGATTAAATTACTTTTAACTGCAAATTTAAAAAATAAACAAAAACATTTCCTTTACAGAAACAAGAACAATGAAAAGAAATATCAGACTATTTTATTACACTTTCAATGAACAAAACATTGTATGGCAAATTTGTGCTTGGTTCCTGTTGTTTTGTAGTAATATGGGAATCAGTGTTAAAATCATAGCTTGACTGATCAAACAAGAGCAACTGGAAAAGTTCTTTGGCAGAGATCAGTCTACACAGGAACTTGGCCTGTGTACAGTGAAAATACACTACAGATGTATAAATTACAGGTTGGGACAGTGCTGGTCAAAACCTTCTATACTGGAGTCATGGGGGAAAGAAAGTCTAGACATCATAGATTAACTTACTTCATCTAAAATCATCCAATCTAGAAATTGCCTAAAACCACATCTGCCCAAGTACACATACAGAATTTTGTAACCAGTTACGTTAACCAGATGTTCCAACAGGGAACAACCAAACGATTTTAGCCAATTGGCTCTATTGGTAAAGCTTACAAATAATTTTAGTTACAGTTACAGCTTTTTATGCAACCAATGAATTAGGCCAAGCAGGCAGACAAAAACAGTCTACCTTTTATTACAGAAAGTAGCTGGCAATAAAGTGTTAATTGTTACAGTCCTACATTTTCATAGCTGCAAACAAGCTTAATCAAACAATAATCTGCATTCCTAATTATTGGCATGCAAGGCCACATCAAAATAATTTGATTTATTTAATAATTTTAGCCAAGGACATAGGCTTTTCTTCTGGGGAGACAAAGCCAGGGTGGGAAGGGAGTAATGTAGTAATGAGTAATGTTCACTCACTCTTGGGAAAGATAGGGAACTGTGTATGGGGCTACAGTCACGTGTGGAAGGCAGAAAAATTGGAAAGCTGATGGTGAGATGGGGTTTATATATTATATATTACCTATATATTTCTAAGACCTTTGGAGTTAAATTTTCTTAGCTGTGCCCCTTTTGGTGGTTGAGGAGAGTCTGCGAGGTTATGCCATGTCCATGCCCATTGCAGACAGTCAGATCATGATTGCTCTGTTGAATGTACATGCTCAGCCCCAAGTGGAGATTTCAAGGGGTCTAAAGACATTGCCGAGGAAAAAAGCCCTTCAAGCAACACACTTACTTCCAAGAGTATGGGGAGAATAGAGTGAGAACTCCCAAATCTGCTCAGAACTCCCACAGGTCTGTTCGTGCTCTGTGGCTGCCCAGGAAAAGACTTACCTGGAGAGCCAGAAACTGTCTTGCATTTGGATATCCTCAGAGAACCACATATGGACAACAAGGCTGAAGTGGCTTGGTCAGCAGCCAGCGTAAAAGTACAGTCGATGGGAGCAGCGCCAGCATTAGCTGTATTACAAGGCAGCTATTTAGGAAGATTACAACAACTTTTCCAGGTACCATCTGTTTCCTTCCCTCTAGGTCAAGCCATCTCCCCTTGCCCTCAGCACTCACATTCCTGCTCCAGCACGCTCAGCACAGCAGGTGCATTGAAGAATCCATGTGTTACACTTCATAGTCTCAGCTCTTGTCACCAACGGTGGTGTTGCCCACTGCTGTACCTCCTCATCTCGAAGCTTCCCTGGTTGCTTCCAGGCAGCACAGTTTGTCTGTGCCTCGGGTGGCCTTCCCAGGTGAGCCCCTATGAGCCACCCCTGCCATCCCTTCTGCTCAGGGACCTGGCAAGGGACACACGGTCACCTCCTCAGCTGCAACATCTTCTAAACCTGGGATCTGAGATTAATAATAATAGTAATAAGTAGTCACCTTAGTAGTATACTAATAATTAGTTACCTTCTGCTTGCCAGGCCAATGTTATCTTTGTTTTACTCAATGCCCGACTGCTCCGGCTGCAGCATGTGGCTCTGGTTGAGGGGGGCCGGGGACGGATGTCTGTATTTACCCGCTTCAGCAGTGCTCTCAAGATTTCTCAAGTCTTATGAGGAGAGGCTGAGGGAACTGCGGTTGTTCAGACCAGAGAAAAGGAGGCTGAGGGGAGACCTTCTCGCTCTCTACAACTCCCTGAAAGGAGGTTGTAATGAGGTGGGGGTTGGTCTCTTCTCCAAAGTAACAGGCAATAGGACAAGAGGAAACAGCCTCAAGTTGCACCGGTGGAGGTTTAGGGTGGATATTAGGAAATATTTCTTCACCGAAAGGGTTGTCAAGCATTGGAACAGGCTGCCCAGGGAAGTGGATGAGTCACCATCCCTGGAGGTACTTATAAGACACGTAGACATGGTGCTGAGGGACATGGTTTAGTGGTGGACTTGGCAGAGATAAGTTAACGGTTGGTCTTGATGATCTTTAAGGCCTCTTCCAACCTAAACGATTCTATGACTCTAAGGTTGATCTTCAGTTCAGATCAGAAGAGAGTATTGATACCAGTTCTTCCAAATGTTTTAGTCGCTAAACGATTTTGTTCTCTAGGTATTATGTGCTATAGTACCTTTGTAATCACACTCCCTATGCCTTTCAACGATGTTCCCCTGGCGTTGACAGCTGTCACAGCACACACCAAATCTGAGGCACTGGACGTGGCTTGGATCAAATTGATGCAAACTATGCCCAGCTCAGGACTCCATTCCTGTTGCACTGTAAACACAGAACCTCTCTCAGGTACACATGCAACCTTCAAAAAACAACATGCTACCTGAAAAATAATTTCTTTCACCTTGAAGTATGGTGGGGAAGATCTTTGCCAGGCTCTTTTTGACTAGTTTCCAGCTAATCTGGCCTCCACAAATACAAATATGAAACTGTTTACATGTCTAGACTGAAGCTACATTTTCAATTCAGAGGTTTTACTAGCAGTGATGATGGATGTACCAAAGTTTGACCAAACATCTGGAAGAGAACTACAGTAATGCCTGTCTTGCATGGCAAATGAACACAGAAGGCAGCAGAGAAACAGATTTCTCCAGTATTTTGCTATATTAAATAAATAAAAAAAAATACCAGACCATTACTGCTATCAGTTAAATCAGACATTGTAAGTTTGTGGTATAGATACTTCAGTTGTGATAATGTATGCTGAGGCTCAGTACAGATTCCTGCAAAGTCAGCCTAAGAAAAAATACATTTAAGGATACAGGGACTGATTTAATAATACTTCAAATGTTGTGAAGCTTTAGTGTTTGGGTTGTTAATGCATCCTTAAATGAAATGTTTGTTCAACTGGAAATGAAGCATTGGTAAGAGGGTTTTTCACAGAAGACGCTGAGGGTTTACAGTTTGATTTTAATTCAGCTGAGGTGTAAGAACCTAACTTACAGAATATATTGAAGTGTACAGTGTGAGAAAACTTAGATGTGATTTTTCAAGTGCACCTATTTTCAAGATGAAGTCCAGGTTCTGAAGTCAAGCAGTTGGAAAATAAGAAACACAGAAGTGACAGACATCATTTTCTAGCTGGTTTTCTGGTTAACAGTAACTCGCCTCCCCTTCCCGGCTCCTTCAGTCCTCTCTGCAGATGCCAGTCTGTGTGATACGATTTGCCCCCAGCATTATGAGAGTATTCAGCAGTATTAGGGTATTCAGCAGTATTAACCCTTGCCATTCATCCCCTGTACCGCTCTGGCTTCTCCACATGCCCTGGTTGGCCACTGCTCCTCTGACGAGCGCCCACCATGAGCCATGGGGAGTTGTTATGCTGTGTTGATCGGTTCCTGGGCTTTTCCTCCACTCACCAAAATGAGCTGGATGAGCTCAGCAAGAACCTGGGCCACACTGTTCATCAGCCCTCTGGCTTATGGAAACCAGCTCCATATTATGAGGGATAACCATGGCATAGAATTCTTTTCACGAGTTGCTCAACCTTTGTTTCTGAATTGTTCCAATCCTTGGCCTGTGGTGTTTTACTGGGAGGGTGTTCAAGAACTTTTCTCGTTTGATGGCTCATTTCCATCCAGTTTATGTCTATTTGCTATATGTATGTGTGTATATATAGTCGTTTAGCTTAAATGGTTCTCATATGTTCCTAATATTTAGTTCATAGTGTATTTATGGAAAGAGCTATATTGCTTCTCAGGCTTCATTTTCATAGGCTTAATGCAGCTAGTGTCTTCCAGTCTCTGTCATAAGACAGATTTTTCTGGTTTTATGCTTTTTTTTTTTTTTAATTTGAAATAATCTTGCTTTAACAGGAAATGTCTGTTAACTCACTTCAAAATGCAATCCAACTAATACTTCAACAATCACAGTAATACTTATTTATTTCTGTCCAAAATATCTTGGTTGAAACACACAAGGCTCCACTCAGATTATTCCACAGCTGCATTAGAGTGGTTTACTTATCCTGTGATCAACTAATATCCAAAGCTTTTTCTCCTCTTCTGCCATTTAATTTGCTGAGTTCCAAGCTCAAGGCAGAAATTCTTGCTCTCAGTTGCAGAGTACATGTTTTTGCCAAATTTCATCCTGTTTCTATTTCACTGTGTAAGTTATAAAATCTTTATCCTCCTTGTATTGATAACGCCTCCCGGTTTTTGGGCACCATCATATTTTGTTAATATTCTCCAGGTCTTTGTTCCAAAATCACTAATGAAAATATTAAATGAAGTTAGTTCCAAGAACTAACTGGAAGAATTCAATAAGTTACCTTGCTCAAGTTGGATATTCTTATTTTATTACAATACAAGCACTCGTGGACCTACTACTTCCCCTAAGCAACGCTGAAGTATTTCTGGAAAGAGAGACTTATCTTGAGTTATATAAAGTTTGTTGATGACTTCAGGGGTAAGATTTTAGCCCTAAAATCATAAATAAGCATTTGCTTAAAATAAGAAATTATAAAATCCTAACAATACAATGTGGGGGGGGGCGTTCAGACAGCTGAGACAGGGTGACTATGCTGGAGACATAAACAAATCAAGACTATCAGTCATCAACAAAAATGTTATTTTTAGTTGAAAACTGCCATACTCCTAAGTTTGTTTAGATCAAGCAATACTTAATCTTTTCATCGTGAATCCCAATTTTTTCCAGTTTTCAAACTCTTCTTAGGGCATGCAAGAGGTTTTTCAGGGATCATGAAGAATTGCAATCTTTTGATAATTTCATTTGGGTTTGAATTTCAGTTTTCAGGTCAATTGAAACTTCTAACTTAGCTTAAAATTTAAGGAGAATGAATTCATGAGTGTTTCAACTGCTTGTTTGCCAATGAAAGTGAGGGAGTTCTTCTTACCCTTTTTACTGTGAACTGAAATGCACAGTAAAAGGAAAGAGTTTTGACATGTCTCTCTTCATACATTTAATAAATTAGTGGTCATGCTACCTCCTGCTGAAATGAAGGAGTCAGAGCAATGAACTTTGCAAAAACTGATTTGCATCATCTTAGGAAAGAGAGGGAGGGGGCTGCCTTTTTTATGGATGAAGCACATCAGTGATATACCTTTTATCTGTATAGGTAATAACTAATGAAAAATTAAGAACTTTAGTTTTTATCAGAAAATCATTAATGTATGTTGGAGTATTAAAGACATACGTCACTCTAGCTAAATGGGTCAATACTACATAAAGACCTAACTCAAATCTGAAATGCTACGTCTAACTTTAAAGAATGCTGTAGTATGTGAGCTACATATTCCATCTATTTCTAAAGGATGAGCTGCCCCTACTAAACCTTTTTGTTCCAATTCAGTATTTAAATTGTGGTTATGATTTTGTTTTCTGGCAAGTTAGCATTAGATAAAAATATGCATGAACTGTATAATGTGAGTCCAAAGGTGGACCAAACATACAAGCTAATGTTTTCTGATTTTTGTACATTGCTTTCATGACAACTGGCAACCACTACTGTAACACATTTGGGAATGTGGAATAGTCATTACTGGCAGCAGAAGATGCATTTGTAAACCACAAGACCTTCATATTATAGTTTCTCTAACTCACTTTTTAATGTTCTAGATGGCTGTTGGAGCAGCTGTAATCAAAGAATGAAATGCAGTGTAGCAGTCTTATCGTAGAGATGTAAAAATACTTTAATAGCTGAGTAAATTGGTCTGGCTGCTGTATTCATCAGCTTAAGGTGACAGATTAATTTTCACTCGTTTGTAAGATAATGGATTTTTTTATAAACAAATTTTTTTTAGTTGCAATATATGAAGAAAACTAACAAACAAAATGGCCCAGTTGGAATTTCATAAGCAGAATTTTCCAGGTATTTTATCACAAAAGCCCTAAATGAGGTCTAGTTCTCCTCAGGTTAGAAATATTGGAAATGGAAAACAAATGCAACTGAGATGCACATGGATTTAGTTCAGCTCTAATCCTAACACTCTTAATTGATGATACCATTGTCTCTAAAGGGTTTTGCTTTTATGTGTGGGTGTAATCTGATATTTAAGAAACATTTTTTTTTTATACATATTGAATTCTTAGCATGAAATTTGCCCTATGAAGACCAGTGTAAGCATTAGGCAAGACTTAAGTGCCATTTTGGCCTTTGAAAAAGGAAGGTAATTGGTGCCCAGTCCTCAGGGACCAGGGAGAGGTCTGGGCAACAGGAGCAGGGCCAGCACATGGATGTTCTTTAATCAGCAACTCTGGGAACTGACCGAAAACCAGGTTGCCTTTGGAGGGTGGTCTTTTAGTAGACCTAGGTGGGTTTCTCACTATGAATGTTGATTTAATAAAACCTGATCCTCCCATAAAGTTGTTCATAAGTTATTTTGAGGTGTCAGTCTTTGATAGCTGTATCCTGCAGAAGAAGGTGTGCAGTCAGGTTACAGAAAGGATGACAGGCTTCGGCCCTTCCAGCGGCCAAGGGCCGTCCACAGGGATCAAAATTCCCTTCTGGAGCTCCCTGAGAAGGCAGGTTTCAAGTCTGCAGGAAATTATGTTTTCCTCAACGTTTAGCTTGAGTTAAATCAAAACAAATCCAATTCTTTTTTTAGCAGAGCAGCTCTTCCAGCTGCTCACTGGAGTAGTCATTCTTATACTATTTTGTTGCTACTGCATGTCATGTGGGAATTAATTGCCATAGCAATAAGGAACCACTCTTCTGGGGAGCCACGAACCCCTGTCTTGGTTTCAGCAAAATCATTCTGAAACTGAGACACTCCAATGAAGCATTTCAGGCCCAGTATTTTACTAGATATTTTTGCCTGATTCTGTTCTTATGTTCACATTTGTGTTTGAATTCCCATCTGAATTACCCTATTGCTAGTGTAGCATGATGCTGTTTTAACTATTATTCTCTATTTTAATTCCAGTTACATCCAGAAGAATCGACTATGTCCGTGAGTTAAGACAGCACTAGAGGTGGTCTGTGTCCCAGAAACTGAACTCCATAAGGTGAGACCCCTGTTGTATCTGATTAAGATGTATTTCATCTCATATGGTCTCCTCATACCTTGATGCTTATAATCTAAATTTTTACATTAGGGCATGAGTTCCAAAAGCATGAGACAAACTGTGTTCATACAAGGTCTTGTCCTATAAGGTGCTAAGGAGCCCTCGAAATATAAATAGTAAACAAAATTAAGTGAATTGTACATGGGTATAGAGCAAATCAATTGTCCTGGGTTGAGCGATGCAGGACTGACTTCTCTTCTAATGCTTGGGAAAACCCCAGTTTTGGAAGACTCCAGTGTCTGAATTCATGAAAATATTTACTTTGTAGCCAGCTAGGTTCTGTGGGATTCAAGGTTTCAGTATTTTCCAGCCTTGTCAGGTGCAGGGATGAGGAGGAGTGAGGCCTGGACGTTTGACCCAGCCTGGCCAACAGGATTATTTCGTACCACAAATGTCACATTCGATATAAATTGGAAAGATTGCTGCGTAGTTCTCTCTCTCCCTTGATGGCGGCCTCCCAGAGAACTCCTTGTCCCAACGCTGGGCCCCTGAGGCCTTCCCTTCCTCCCAGAGCCATTGCACTCACAGCGTCCGACATTTCCTGTCCACTGCCAGGAGCGCACGGCTTCCCCCGATAGAATTAGCTGCGTATAATTCTTGTGTATTTTATATCAGTATCAGGATCAATACTGGTTCTTTATTATTATTGTTGTTGATTATTTAATCTTATCCTATTATACCTACATATATTTCAACCCTTGTGTTTCCTTGTTTGCCCCAATTCCTCTTCCCGTGTGGGGAGGGGTCACCTGGTGATAGAATACTTAAGTAAAAAAATTTATTGTTGTGGGTTTTCTCAAGATATAACATCAATCAATGCAAATTATATGTCAAGTTAGGGAAAAGTGAGGGATTCCTAACTTGCGCTGTTTCCACCGCTTGCCCTGAGCAGGCCAAACAGGGCCTCAAACTTTTCCACCTTCAAACCCCTGTTAAGTCGAGTGAGGGAGACAGCCACTCAGTAAATTATGAATTAGTATAAGAATCAAGTAATATAAACAACTGACTGTCCTATGCAGTATATTTTGGTAGTCTGAGAAGAAGAATAGTCTTTCAGCACCGAAACCAGTATGAATTGGTGTCAGCGCACACACAGAGCTATGGGAATGCAAGATTTTAGTCCTTAAAATGAGGAAAACAGCCATCTCTTTATGAGTGGGGGGGAGGGAACGGATGCACATGGTTGTAGTCTGAGGAAATATTTCACTATAATCTAAACTAGGACTAATCTAAAAGCAACGATAACAAAAAAGCTCAAGAAAAACTGCATCTGTTATATTAGCACCTTTTTTTTCTCTTTTTCTTTTTTTTTTAATGCAGTCTGGCAGCTGTGTGCAAGCCTGTTTCTGTGGCACATGACACAGTGATAGAAATCTGTGACTGCTCAGGGTCGTAACAGAGATGCTGGCCCCCGGGGCCATCTTTGCCCCCTGGGCGTTGCAGAGCTGCTGCACCCTTGTCCCAGTGCTGCTGACATGGGCTCCCAGCAGCAGCACCAGGCACAACCTCGTGCCACATCGTTCAGTGGCCAGCATCCCCTCTCCCCTGGGTTCTTGGCCAAGGCAGTCAGTCTAAAGACAGTGGAGGCGATTAAGTACGTTCTTGTTTCAGAGGAGGAGGAGGCTCAGTAGCGCAGCCTATATGCCTGTGATGCTCAGTGAAGCCAGCAGGGAAGGCGGTATCAGTAGAAGACATAATGCCATGAATTTCCAGTTCTTTTTAAGTTGCCTTCTGGTAACTTGCAGGATCATTAAGTGTCTTCCTGAGCAATAGGTATTTAGGCAGATCTATGCTCAAGCTAAGTGCACACTTAAAGGCCAGGAACTAGGCTGCATACTTTGCTCAGCATTGAGATATCTGGATTTCATCACACCACGTCTGTTTTATTTCTCCTCTGCTATCAGTTCAATGTGGCAGTGAATGCAGAGATGAGAATGCCACTGCAACTTCAGTTATTAATAGTATATAGCAATTAGTATAATAATTTGATAAAATCCCATCAGCTGCTATTGGGCCTTTTGGTGATGTGGGAACTGTTCTGGATCAGATCTGTCTAAGGCTAGTGTGACACCAGTGATACTTTAAACCTGAAGGACTGCCACAAAATCACTCATCTATATAAAAAACCATTGCCATCTTCCAGATAATGTTTTCTTTCATTTCGTCTTCATGGCTAAGCAAAAAGCTTAGCCATGGCATGTTAGAAATACAATGAATGCAATTTAGTTTAGACCCTGTGATTAAACTTAATTCACTTCAGAAGAAGCTGCTTACACTGGTTAATTGCTCCAATCTGAAAAGGGAATCAATACCTTCTGGCCGAGGCAAACAAGAAAAAATCTCATGCTCTGTCTGAGGAAGATCAGAAAAAAGGTTATGAACTCCACCACACCTCAGATGTGATTGCACAAGCATGTATGACTCTCACATGGTAATTTTTAATATACTTTTGAAGAAAATTCGGTAATTAAAAGGGATTTTCTTCTTATTTTGCAAAAGAAATTGATACATGTTTGTGCAGTGGGGGGAAAAAAAAAAGAAAACGCAAGAAGAAATTATACCAAGTTTGTGCTTAACTTAGAGCATTTTCTTGGAGTTAAATTCTCAGGTAACCAACTTGCTGAAGGATGGGCCAGATCTGTAAAGAAAGAGATCATTTACAGGCTCCTGAAATTCTATTCCATTAGCAACAGATGGTAAACACAAATATTAAAAAAAAAATATTTCTACCAGTACATTCGATACTGCCTCTTTAACGTTTTACAGAACTGCTTCACATGTCAGACTTTCCAGAGGAAAGAGCTAAGCTAGATCAGCAAGTTTGCTAGACAGGCATTCTGTAACTATATATGGATTTAAAAAGAAACTTAAGCCATGGGAGGCTTGAGTAGTAACATTTTGCAGCTATGAATTAGCAAGGACTAATTGAGCTTCTTTCTATGAATTAGTGTGACCAGAGATTTGAGGCAGAATTGGTTTATTCGAGAGGAAATTGAACTTGAGCCGGGCGCCTTGGCTGCCCTGCAGCCGGGTGCGTGGGACCTGCCCCTTCCCTGCTCCCCATGTTTCAGCATTCCCAGCCCCACCAAAAAGAGACCTGCTTAGGAACAGCCGTTGTTTTGCTGATCAGCTCTATGAAGCACTGAAAATACATTTTAAAACTAACAGCTCTGAAAGAGATCAGTTGCTTTCTGGAAAAGCTGCGGACTGTTTAGACATATAATTAATGTAGTCTTGCACTTATGGAAACTTGGCCTTTCTGCTTGGGATGGTTTTGGCTAAGGGTGTGTTCTTGCTGCCTTTTTTTTTAAGGAAGGAATGGCTTGTTATTTATTGCTGAGCGAAACGGCAAGCGCTATTAATATTGTAGTGCTGACAGAGAAGGCGTTTTCCCAGTTTGCTGTTCTTTTTTCTCTTTCCCTTGAAATGCTTGTTCTCTTTCCATAAACAGATGCAAACAGACCAAACGTTTCCTGCAAAATAAGGGCAGGGAGTACAAAATAGCAATAGCAAGGTTATCTTCCTGATGTAAAGACATATTTTATTGTATGTCTGCACACATCAAAGTGTAAAAATTGAACCAAAACGACAAGTTTCTGTGTAAAGGTGTTTGCCTACAGCCAGTTTTATGCTGTGCTGCATAAAGATGACAGGTATTCAGGCGTGAACTGATGAAGCAGAAAGTTTTTTGACTCCTGTCTCCCCATGTAACGCTGTTTTTTTGCTCGGAGACTCACAGCTACAAAGCCCTTTTGTGAGTATCGGTTGCAGCCCTGCCCAGAGAGCGAGAGCTCTGCAGGAGATGGGGATGCTCTTCAGGGGCCCGAACAAGATCACTGAACGTGCATGCACCAAAATTGCTATAATTTGTCAAGCTTAAGAAAAAAATAAGAGTTTGGGGATATATATCTTTAAAGAGGCTTTTAGCCAAATGTCTGATATTGGGCAGACTCACCCTACCCCCAGCATGCTGAACAATGCATACCAAATTTCAGGGCAAACTGAGTTCAAGCCCCTGAAACAGCTGACCTTTAAAGCGAAAATGCTTTGCAATCCCTGACTAGTCGAAGCTGCCACGACTGAGTCAGAGAGACATGCTGGGAAAACTGAATATGAGGGTTTCTCATTGCTATGAGAAGAATGATATGATCTCAACCTGATATTTTTCATCCTATTTTTTTTTTGTGCTAGATATTTACTGAAGCTCTGTCCTTCTTAACTGATGCTTGAAATACAGGATTATATTACCTAGAGGGTTTTTTTTTTCCCCCTAATATGAAGAATATGGTAAACAGTCTAGTCTTTATTTCTTCAGTTTATCCCTATCCCAGGAGCACTAGAACTGTGAAACTGCCAGCAGCTACCTAGGGTTGGACAAATATAGGTATGACCGTAACTGCAAGAAGTAGAGGAGACTAGACTGTTACAGGAAAATGCTACTGTAAGCTTGAGAGCCTATAGTGAATTATATTATGCAACCAGAGCTCTACAGCTTTATTTCCTAGTCACGTGAGCTTGAAGCCACAGTACACTAATTTAAAACATTGGTCAGAGGCAAGAAATGGAAGAAGGAATCATTTGAGGAAATATAATATTTTAGACTACACTGTTAAACAAAATAAAGTAAGTAGTAGTTTCCTAAAAGAAAAAGAAAACACGTAGGAAAAAAAAAAACAAGAAGCAGAAATTTTCTCATCCATTGGTGAAATAAACAAAAGCAATTTAATTTCTTAGGCTCAAGAAAAATTAATAAATATTTTGGAAGTCTATCTAAACTTTTAGAGCTTAACATTTAATTTATATGTCCATCTGGGCAGAGATTGTAATTTTTTGTTGTTTGTCCAGAACTTATTGCTGCAAGGTATTATTATAAGCAGAGCTTGTTGGTGAAAAGTAAATAAGAAACAGCATCAGGAGATAGTAAGAATTGTAACCAACAGCCCTATGGTACGTCAGTCTGTTTTAGAATCATAGAATGGTTTGGGTTGGAAGGGACCTTAAAGATCATCAAGTTCCAACCCCCCTGCCGTGGGCAGGGACACCTCCCACTAGAGCAGGTTGCTCAAAGCCCCGTTTTCCCACATTTCATGTTCCCAGCACTTCAGTGTATGCAGGATTTAAACTGGTTTGGACTTCATGCTCTCTTTTGGGCTGGGCAACGGTAAAGCTGTGGTTATGCCACTGCGAAATCTGTAACAAGATGGGATTACACACCCAATTACTAGGCGGCTGCAATATCAGAAGCTCAGTGGAAAAGACAAGCAGCACAGGTAAAGCACAAATGGCAAGCTGCTAATAGAAATAAATCCTAGCGAGTCATATTTACAGGTTTCCTGGACATCATTCTTTCCAAATGCAGGAAATCCACTGTGAATGAGTCACTTTATTCCCATGCACAGGATTACACTAACCCCAAAACCTCTTAAACTATTGCATTCGTAATGCTTAATGATTCTCTTCTCATTTTCCCTACACACAAGTGGAAAATACCGGAGAAATAACCCTGTTCAGCCCCCTCTGCAGTGTATTGGAAAAAGCACATGTGCCTGTTTCTAGATGTGGTCTCAGCTAGTTTGAAGCAGAGAGATGGTTTCCCAGTTGTACCTGCTAGAGCTGTTCTTAACAATTGCCTTGTTCCTCTCAGGTATTTTGTTTCAAAGAGCTTAAAAGCCACAAGCTCCAGGATTTTGACTGAAAAGGGGTTTTTTTTGGGGGGGTCAGCTTTTCAGTGGCATGATTCTGGCTCAGTGAGTTATGTGGGGATTTAATTTTCCTCCAGGCTCCTTGGAAACCTTCTATAAATGGTTTAAATTTACCAGGCTGGTTTCTTTAGTCTGTCTGGTTCCTCGGTGTGTGCTCTCCATAAAGGCTGCCTTGGGTTTTTATCACCTCATCATTGCTCCTGGTTCACTGATAACAGCTGGTGACAAAGGAAATCTCCATGTAGGCTAAAGTCCCCCTGCTCCCTCCTCAGTGCTGCTCTGATACAAACCCTTCAGATTTTTTTTTTCTTCCATAGTGGCTGCCGTTAAAAAAAATGAACAGATGGAAGATGAAATGCTTAATCTTGCCCTTGTTATCATCCCCACAGGGTATTTCCAGGGAGGATGCTTTCACCAATTCCAAGCTAGCTTCATACTTTTTTTGCCCCATATTGGGACAGAACTTTGCTTTAAGTTGGCAAAGGCACTTCTAGTCGTATTAATATAGACATAGCTGTGGTAGCTGGTGCAGCCGCAGGAGGTAGCTGTGAACCAGCCAGCTCCATAGCTGTTTGTTAGCAGTGCAGCCTTTACGGTCCAGAACTCTCCGCAATCTGCAGTGTCATGAGTGAAGCTGGGTAAATACCTGGACATTTATCTTCAGCTGAGATCTGGCCACAAACAGCCGCTATCAGTACACCCAAGATAAGGCAAGTCTAGAAGCTGAACTTCTATAAGGCAACCCAGTACATTTTGACCGCTGGCAAAGATGGTGGTAATCCCAAGGATTTGCTCAGCACAGAGCCTGAATCTCCGAGTTATCAGCTAATGGCTTTCAGTCTCCAAGGTTATCATTCTGATAACTCTCCTGAGGATTTATACCTTCAGCAAGCAATTAGGTAGAAGGGCACGTAGAGCTGAACTCTTGATGGCAGTATTTTTTTTTTTTCTTTAAACCAATGTGTTTCATCCCTGATGCCTTCCAGTTTTCAGAAATCACTGGATTCATGCCACTGAGACCATCATTTCAAAATTCAGTTATATGTTTCATTTCAGGCAGCACTTGGGATCTCAAAGAAATTTGCCATATTTACAAAATATATAAGCAATTACAAGACAGCTTTCCGCTCCTATTTAGGAAGAGCAAGTGTCCAAGAAAAATACAGCAAGAATAGTACAGCTTGATCTTTGTTAGCTCATATCTTACAAGAGTCACATGGTTGATATGCAGCAGGATTTTGCACCTAAATAAGAATGAGATCCATCAAGCTGAGGTCCTGTCTTCTTCTAGAGTCATATGCTAACTGTCCCGGAACAGATAGTGTTATTAAGGAGAATTACAAGATAATCGTTTAAGGAAGATAAGCAAGTAGAGGGGCAACATCTGTGCATCACATGCTAAACGTAGCGCAGGGAGAAAAGGACCTAGCAATTCAGAGAAAATAGAAGATGGTAAAAATAGTGAATCTCATCCCGCTCTTGATTGGAAGCCACTGTGTTTTTTTTCTTGGAAAAATGCAACGGGGAAAGGGGAAAGGAGAACTCTCAGCTCATTTCCCTATGGCCTTTAGCAGTAAACCTTATCTTTATGAATGCTGACACAGTGCTGAGGAGGATTGCAGCCCTGAACCCAACCCTGCCATTCAACAGGCATGAAGGAATGGGCTTTCTGGGCTGCGTTTTGATGCCTAATGCTCAGTTCCTAAACCGCAAACTTTCAGCACCCCTGTGTTCTGCCTGTTGCATAGATACTTGTAGAAAGACTATTTGTTGGGAACAACAGAAAAAAACCCTAACTCATTGCAATCTCTTGCACAGGTGACACTGATGTGGAGAAACAGACCTCTTGAACAGGATGGCCAGTAGCTCTCTGGGTGGTTGTGGCAGCCTCCATTGCAAGGGTCCTTGCAACAGCATCTTCAGCTGGATCAGGTGAGACTCTCCAGGCTGCTGTTTTGCTGCACACGTATCCAGCTGGGCTGTGGTCCTGCGGGACCACTCTGGCAAAGGTACGAGCTCCTTCTGTTGATTGTCTTAAATGGTGAACTAAGCATCTCCTGACTATATTAGCTACGTACAAAAGGCTCTCCTAGGTGAGCATCTGTCGGAGTAGTTTCTACTGAACATTTGTAATTCTCTGTGCATGGTTTGGTGAGTTCTGCAGGCAAAAGGGCTTGGGACAGCTGCTGGGACTGCCATGTTCTCCACCTGGGCTGTTACTCTGCATGTTGAACGTGGAACTAATGCCTGGCATCTGTAGGGGGATTTCTGGGCCTTCCTAGACTTGCCCCTGGAGAGATCCCACAGTGACGAGTGGAGTGTTGTGCTGTGGGGTGACTCCCTGTCCCAGGCCAACCCAGATGATGGTTAGAGATCTGGACAGACCCTGGACTACCCCAGGAGCTGACAGCTGAAGTGCGGTAGGTGTATACACAGGCACTGCCCTGACACCCAGCTGCACCTCAGTTGTAGCTATGGGGCAAACATGAATTTCATGTTATAATTTATTGTTATAACTTAAATTTCACAGATCTTGCCACAAGCCTTCCACAGAGTGTTGCTGTGGCAGTATTCATACCACTGCTGAGATTTAGTTTTGTTTGCATTTTTTCAGAAATGGACTTTTCTCTGAGTGGCTCTGGAACTGACTGGCTACAATTATTCATATGGGCCTCCATTTCTTCAGCAAAGCAATGGACTAAATGTTTTAATTTGCATCAATAGGAACAAAATTGCTCATCTCAGTGCTTACCTCCAAGCACGTAAGCATTTTGGTGTTTATCTTTAAAGGCCCCCTGTGCTCCCACTCTGATGAAATACATCTCCCACAGAGTAACTCAGAATGGTTTGCAACCATTCTCCATTTAAGAGCAGGATGTGGCTGCTAAGGATTTGGCTGGTCTATGAAGGCATTTGAGGTTTAGGTCAGCATGGTCCAACCAGATGCCTTGACCACAGGCGAATCTGGCCCCCTGCCCTCCTCCTGGAGGAGACAAGGAACAGCTGCTTGAACTGCAAAAGCAAATGGGGCTGCTGAAGGGTTCCTCCTGCACCAGCCCAGATGCTGGGCGGTGGGAATGATGGTTTCAGACTGGCGTGGGAGCACCAGAGCAACACTGCCAGCCTCACAATATGTAGGTGGCAGCTGTCAGGCTGGCACAGAGACACGGGAAAAAAGACTGTGGTTAAAATATGAAACTTTGGTGAAACAGAGGCCTGGGGCACTTATCTACCAAGCCTCAAGGCACTCCAGTTGTCAGCCTTGAACTGGCACTGTAAGCCTGGCACTCTATATACGTATATACACACAGAAGAGGTTCTGCTATAGAGTGTTTCTAGCTGTGTGCATGGCTGAGAATTAGTGCAAGGAACAGATTAGTAGAAAGCGCTGTCTAAACATTTGCTTGTCCTCAGATATTTTAGCAAAATGAAAAGGACTGCATGCAAACAGCAGGGGAAAGTTGACTTTAAAAATGAGGAGATGTGTATGGTTTAAATATTCCATAGTGATGTCATGGCAGGAAGTTAAGTCCTTTTTTTTTTTTCTGGTTTAAACTTAATGGAAAGGGTAAGACAATATTTCAACTGTACAGCTACTGCTATGCCTGTAAGTGGTGTGCTGCACGGAGCAGCTGGGTCTCTGCATATGCTGTAATACACAGTGTACATGCGTCCCCATGCACCCTTGGTGCGGGAGTCACAGTTCCCCTGCGGTGAGGAGGAATTAGGCTGCCATGATCCCACTGCCAAATACAGTCCACAAAAGTCAAAGTGTACACATAAAAAAACCCACTAACTAATCCTTGCAAAATCCAGTAAGGTAAAACACATGTACTGTTATCTGTGTTGTACAAGAGGATGAACCAAAAAAGAGAGAATATGTCGGTGACTACTTATAAGATAGTCTTAAAGCCCCCAAACCTATGAATTGCTACTTCCAGCACTTCCCTGGATGGCATGGTATTTTTAAAAGGAGGTAACCGGCCTCAGACATGCTCAGGGCAAACCAAGTTTCTGTGCTAAATATCCCAAACTGCATAATGGATCAGGTTAGGTATTGATGGCAAAATGAAAGACAGTTCCAGAGTATAATATATTGCAGAAATCACACTCAGTCTAATGACAGTAACTGTTTTAAAAGTGGATTTAAACCCAGAGCAAGTGCTGGAAGGCCCTGCAGTGAGCCAGGCTGCCAAAGCTGTCCCTCTCCCCCACCCCTCTGTGTGCCCAACAGAGGCTGTGGGTAGTATTTAGCTGAGGGCAAGTACTGCCTGGGATCTGACACTGCAGCAATGATGAGAAGTAGGGAGGAAAAGAAAAGAGGTATTACTATTCCTATTTACACCTACTTTTGACTCCGCATGTTTGTATCAGCTTTTAAGCTTTTTATAGTTGGTCCAAGTACAGCAAGAACAAATCAAGCAAGCAGCTGGACAAAGCCTTGGTATTTCTGCCAGCATGGGAGCATCCAAGCTTGCATCCAAGTGGGCCTTGGGATCCAGCAAAGCTTTCAGGAAAGATTTGACACTTTCTTTTTCATGTCTAGCAGTAAGTAGCAGCAACCCTGGATATTGGTTTGTTAGTAGATTACATTACTGAAAGGCAATGTTTTGATTACATTAAATAGCTGTCAGCCTCAGAAGTTGTTCAACAATTTGAACTGTTGGTCTTTTACATGGATTTTTTTCCTGAAAGAAAATATTTACTTAACACTCACCATTAAATCAATGAAAAAAATACACTTCCTGACATGTATTCTCTTTGATCTTTGCTAATTTGCAAGCATCTCTGTCCATACTTGTCTTTATCATCCTCATAGTCATTGTGAGAAAACGCTATTTTCACATTTTTTCTGGCTTATACTTGTTTATATTTTTTTCAGATATATATGGTCAGCTTCTAGTATTACAAGTGGTTTAAATAGAAAAGACATGGTGGTAAAACAAAATTTCTGTGATTATTTTGTGGGTTACCCTTAAATTGACTGGTACAGCTTCAGAAGTATAAAGCAATTAGTGGGAAAAGGGGAAAGGGCTGAGATGCCTGGAAGGGACATATGGTCAACCCATTTTCCAGATCTCCTCTCAGGAGATCACCCATGGTGTTTGAAACTTGCTGTCTCACCTGGGTGACCCACTGGTAGGGATGGCTGTGCAGAAAACATCTGCTTCCTCAGACCTTTCGCTTGTGAGGACTCTGCTTCACTTTCTGAATATAAATAGCCCTGCTGAGTTTGCTAATACTGTGTGGGTGAACACAGGGATGTGGCCTTCAGCCTTAATTTTTCCAAAAGTGCAGATGGAAAAGCAGGTCCAATTTTTTCTCCTTCTGAATCTATAGGAATTATCACGTCATAGTGGGCTCCATCATCTCGCAGTATGTGGGGTTTAACGCAGTTTTAACTGGGCACATAAAATACATAACCAACAAATGGAAGGTAGTGCGACAGCTTTAGAAGAGCCCCTTGGGGCTCGGAATGTGTCCCAAGTCCTTTTTCTGTCAGTTCAGGAGCCATCAAGAGGTAACTGAAAGGGTCTCCTCACGTGGCAATCTGCACAGGTGCAATACTGGCCTGTCCAATGTCAGTTCAAGCTTCTGCTTCAGTGTCAACATGGCCAAGATTTAACCTTAAATATTTCTAGTATTTTGGATACGCACTGCTTATTCTTTTACACACACACAAAAAAAGCCCAAAACAAAAAACCACAAAACACCAGAATTCCCATAGATTCCTTCAGAAAGACCCTACATGCTCCTCTCAAAATGGCATGCTGCCCAAAGTGTTGCTTCCTAAGCAGAGAGACTGCGGGCACATTTGCCTAGCTGGGCAGGTTGCAGCTCCAGCCCTACATTGCCTGTCAGGCTTCTCTCTGCCGCCCTCTTTTTTTAGAGATCCTGGTTTTCACTGCCATGGCTGATTTACAGGTGATGAGTATTGAGGAATTCTTGTTTTGGGTTTGTTACAGCGTCACAGAAACATGTACTGGCTGCTCTCAAAAGATCTAGTGGCTAAGGCTGTCGGCTTTCAAATTTTCCACAAACCCTGGGATCGACTAGTTCTCTCCACAGATTCACCTTCAAGATCCAGAGTCTTGGACTTGGCAGGGGAGCCTCCAGTCAACATCTGGTCCAAGCAACGAGGGGAGGTAAGACTGGAAGGATATGCCTTTGCTGTCTCTCCCACGGCTGCTGATTCTGATAGTAGTGTCCAGAAAGGTGAACTTGGGGAAACCACTGAGGACTGCTAAAATTTTGATGCTTCTAGAGGCATTATTTTAAGGTCTTAAAGTCCTGTCCGCTTAGATCAGAACTGGTATCCACATTCAACACATTAGTATATTCTGTTTATTAACTGTTATGTATTAGATTCAACAAGTGGGATTTGGTTTTCTTCATACAGTCTTCACCTACAAACCCTTCTGCTTCTAATAGACACAGGGAATATGATGAAAGAGAATATTCCGTGCCATTCCAGAGGAGATTAGACACATTTTTATTCGCTAATGCATTCCACTTCCAACATATTTACTGCTGTAACATCTGGAAAAAAAAGATGTTTGGTAACCAGTGAAGTAATTTGGTAAAGTTACAAAGTCTGGAGAGGCTTCCTCTTGCATTACTATGTGCTAGTTACACATGGCAAGACTATATATCCAGTTAGTTAGAGTCCCAGATTTATATATTTGAAGAGATGAAAATGGAGTTTATAGTAGGAAAGCATCAGAATAAAAGGGCCTCAGTGAAGATAGTTTAGTCTCCATTTTAGACTTGATTTACTTTTTTATAATTACAGTTGTACGTGTGAGTCAATGAAGTGTTTTATTTGCATTGGTTAAGAAAATGTCTTAATCAGTCATCTGTTCCTAATCAAATCATACAGCTAATTGTTTGAAAATGTTTGATAACCAAAACCATTTGTAAATGCCAACACTTCTGTACACCTCAGCAGAAATGAACCTCTGGTGAAAATTTGGGCCAGAAGAATTCTTTGTCATGATGATTTTTCTCATGCAACAACTTTGTCTCAAGGCTAGTCATCACATATCAATAATTAGTACCAAATAGCTGGTGGTTAAAGAGAACTGTTAGAAAGCATTATGTCGGCCATAATATGATTAACAATAGCAAATTCTTTTTTGTAAATAGTCTGGAATTAACACAATGAACAATCTAGGAATTACTACTCATATCTGGAAATGCCTAACATTTCTGGAAACTAATGTTTCCAGAAACAAATAACGGTTCCTGTATTATTCACTGTGCTGATTCCCAGATGACTTGCAGCCCAAAAAAAAAAGAAAAGAAAGGCTACTGTCTGCAAGTAATTTGCAAGTGAGCCAAGGGCAAGCAAGCCAGTTACAATATAGAGCAAAATGTTTCCAAGATTCATCTTTGACTCTGTCCTACCAAAGGCACGGGTAAAGTCCCCATTGCTTTCAGAAAGAGTCTGAGAAAATTTGTTTAGACAATGCAGTCCGCAATGTCTCTTTCTGAGTATCTTAGTTACTAAATTAGTTATTTTCTCCATTTATGCTGAAGGAGCTTTGGACTCCTGATCCCTTTTTGTCGCTGTAGCAGAAACATTATCAGCAAATGACCAGAAACCCTTCTCAGAGGTGTCCTCACATTCTTGACTGAATTAAGATTAAACTGATACCTTTCTAAAAACAAAAAGAGGCAAAATAATACTGATAAATTGAATAAGACAAACAAAAGATTTTATAATGTGCAAATAATACTATTTAAATTATTGCCACTGAATTAGTGGTCCTAGCCGTGATTTACAACCTGTAAGTCTTCCCAAAAAGCTGTAGTATAATGTTCATTGCTCGCTTTAACACTTTTGAAAATCCTGTGCACACATTTTCAGGAATGTGAGAAACCACCACAAAACCAGCCTGAGTTTGCAGCCCATTGTTATGTATGTTCCCAGCTGGACTCTTCAGGAGAAAGGTAGGTTAGTTTTAATATGTGTCTGAGTATGTTTTGGTTAGTGCATCCATCTCAGCAGCTTCTTGTTAGACAAACAATTCAATTTTACAAGTCATCAAAAGATTAACAAACTACCATCCATGATTACCAAGAGAGTAACGTGAGAGAGCTTGGCCTGAAACTTTGTAGGTTAGATCAGTTCAAATGTGTAATGTTTTTTTAAAAAATCAGCAACAGGCTAAAATGAGCAAAATTTAGTTCTTTGAAGAAAAATACATAGGAACACATGAGTATGTAAGTGTAATGGCAATGCCTCGTACTCGCAGCATGGTTGATAAATTCTCAGAACGGTGCCTGGACTGCAGCTTGACTCCACAGCCCCTCTGAACAAAAGCATGGTTTCCTCGGGTAGTGAAGGTCAAGCACATCCCCAAATAGCACTCTGCACAAGGTGCTTTGGGAGGTAAACATGCAGATAACTAGAAAAAGGGAGAACCTGTATGGCTTCATTACCCAAAGAAATCTTGGCTGCTATTCCAAGTGAGTTTTTTTTGTGCTAAACTTACTCCTTCATCAAATTTACGTGCAAACGACACCAGTGCAACAAGAGGTTAAGAAAACACGAGATATGTTACCCTTTGCCATCGTCCTGTGTGCAGACTTTCTACAAAATGGGAGTGATTTTGAAGTCCAATGCCATACCACTCCAGGAGCATAACCTGCAAAACGCTTTGTAAGACGACAGAGTAAGAAGTGATTTAGCAGGTTTGAAAACAAGGGCGGAATCCCACCTCCCACCAAAGGTGTGGCACAGTGCCAGGGGCCAGGTTTCACCCCAAGGTTATTGCTAGTATATCACACCATGCAACAGGGGAGCCAGAAAAGGGAATATTTATTGCCTTTTTTTTTAAAAAAAAAAAAAAAAAAGCAGTATTTGTGCCTTAAGCTATTTGGAAAATGGTGTGAAATAGGTCACCCGCTCCTGCTATTCTATTGCTGCTGCTACCTGCAGATTTAATGCCAGAAACTTCATTACCAGGGTCTTCCCTGGGAGAAGAGCAGGATGGGGAGGCGAGGCAGCCCCGTAGCTGTAGACAAGCTCCCTCCGCTCTGCAGGCTGCTGGCACCTGAATGAACAGCACACATTGCTTTAACCCGTGGAGGTGTTCTCCCTGTGGGTTGCTCTTGTAGAGAGGATGGGTTGTCCAACTCTGCCTTCCAGACACTTCTTGGTTTTGAACGTACCCTCTTAATTTTCATTTCAAGCGGCTGTCACAGCTTCGCTTTGGTTTGGTTGAACCTTTTTAAGGCTAAGAATAGCAAAGTGTTTTGAATGCCTCTGAAGCTGCCTGCTGTGAAACAGAAGCATTTATTCTGTTACCAGAGGGAAGCCGCTCTTCCTTGTGCTTCTCTGGGTTTGGGTGCTGAGATCCTTCAGCAAATTTATGCCCAGGCATCTCCTGTCCGACCATGGAGGAAATCCTCCCAAGTCTGCCACAGCACTACAGTGCTGAAGTCTCAGGGTTTCCAACACCTCAGCAAGATGGTCCTTATGGAAAAGCAGATTGATCAGCTAGTGCAGGCTCTGGGAGCATAAAACCCAGTTGGATCAAAGCACCAGAACGGACCAATTTGTGAGACCAAATGTGGTGTTCAGACACCCTGAATGTCCAGCAGCAAGGCTGGGGTTTTCTCATCCAACACAATCAAGCTGGAAGAGCCGTAGTGTTTCCTAAACATAAATTAGCTTGCAAACTTTATTTAGTCCAGCTTCTATCCATTAAAGCTGATCATACATCTCTGCTTCTTGACCATAAGGGCGGAAACAGGCAAGTAGTGTTCCCGCACTTTGGTTCACTCTGGTTCAAAGTCAGTGGTAGCAAACGGCCGGGCTGGAGCTCCAGGTCGAGCTGCGGAGGCAAGACTTAGCAGCGCCCAGCGCATCCTCCGCAGAAGGGCCCCCAGAGCCACAAGCAGCTCATCTCGAATGGTGGTTCCTAAGCCCTGCCATTCTGAATGAAAGTCGTAAATTGTAGTAGGAGGTATAAATTCCCTATCGATGTTCTGCACCAACCTCAGGCATGAGAGAATAACGCAGTGTTAGGGCTGCTGAATGAGTGCTCTGTGTGCACCGAGTCATTAAAAACCTGGGGAACAGTCAGCCATGACTGCACAAAAATAAATATAGAGCTGACTGTAAATAGTACCCCTTCACCTGCTTCTTCAAGTAGAATTTTATAAGAATGTTTTTTAAAGGGAATGATTTCTTTTTTTTTTAACGGGGAGATTTTGGTATATTTCAATTGAAACCATATGCTTGGTCTTGTGCTGCTCAAATACAAAGTCAGTCTAGTTTTAAATTTAATACACTTTTAAAAACACCTAAATAAAAAATCTGAGTGAATGTGTTAGGATATAAAAAGGACATTTTCCAACTCCTAAAAAACTGACCTGGGAATACAAGTGAATTTTACTATAGAAGCATGGTTTTTTTCATCCTTTATTTGCTACATTAAGAAAGGTATGGGTGAAAGGAGATTAAACCAGTTAAATCCTAGGATTTTATTTGTCATTTTTCCATCTTCTCTCACTTTTATCTGCACAAAGGATACTATTATAAATATTTCAGTTTATCTGAGGCCGAGAACAGAAAGACTAAACCATTGTGGAGTTATGTTTAATAAAACTATGTGCAGTTAGTTAGCCTGAACATGTAGGCTTCCACTCTAAAGTCATAAGCAGGGACTTTAAAGGATTGGTGAGCAGAGGAAATTTGATGAGTAATCAGTATAAAATGTGTCAGGATCTAGCTTTTATTCAGGAATTCATCCCTGATCTTAATACGTAAGATTATGTGTGTAAATCAGAAAATGCCATCCTTATAAAGGTGGTAAAACTGGAAATTTTATAGTGTAAAATCTGATGAAATTGCTGAAGAACCCACCTAGAGAATAGACCTGGTGAAATCCAGATTTCAGAAAATGTAGATGTTTTCAAGACCCTGCCTCAAATTAATATATTAGATGACAGGACTGCAAATCCTGAGCAATTGTATCAATGGATTAATCCCATTGGAAATGACATCAGCATTTCCCCACCAGACTGTGTTATATTTCTTCCAAGGCTTTTACTCAAACTCTTTCCCAACTCTGCCTGAGCAAAACAAGTCAGGTTTTAAGCTTTTTCTATTTTGTAAGAGAGGGAGAGAAGGAAAGAGAAGAAAAGTTGTGGGGTTTTTTTTAAATACTAAAATAAATCTTATTTTACTTCTAACAGGTTAGAGGCAAGGAGAATGTATCATCATGAATAATTAGTGAACTATGTTTCTGTAACATCTGCAAAGTGTATGTTTTCACATACAGCCTTTTCACGTTCATGTAGAGCATAAATATAACACAGAAAGGACTGAAAATCAAATCAACATTTTAACAGCACGATACACTGTCTCTGTAACAAACCACATTTACAGAAATGGGAAAAATTCTCCATGTGCTGGCCAATGATGATGCTCTTTGAAGTGTTTTCATTTCCACTGAGGAAGTGTTATTATTTCCACTTCAGGAACCTTGCTGAAAAAATACAAGTGATATCCCTTTTGGGGTTCGAGGTTTTTCATCAACAGACAGAAACTGCACTAGTGTAGTACCAGTAAATATTCATCCCTCCTCATCTCTCTTTTAACCTCTTCCCTTCTGAGGAAGCATCCAGATGCATCACTTTTCTTTTCAAAAATAACCTGAGCACATCCTCAGTTTTCTGCTTTAAGCAAATTATATTTATGTAAAGTAAACCAGCACCCACTACAGACAGGGGTGTGGTAAAATCTCTTTATTTTTCCTCCAAGGTTGAGCTCATTTTGGTGTTGGCTAAAATTGAAGTAGATTCAATACTAACTGCATAGTATTCTGAGACAACCAGCCTGACAGACTCTTTCTATTAGCTGTATTCACATTAAGCCTCATACCCAATACTTCCTATAGCTACTCGTGCTTTTTCAGTTTGGTTTTCTGTATTGCTTATCCAAGGAGGGCCAGTGCTAAAGGACTCAGAGGACTATATTCCTAGACACAGCTGTGGTTTCAGCCTGGAATCTGTCAAGAAGAAAAGGTTTATCAGAATCCATCACCTCTAAGCATTTTCTCTACAAATTTGTATTTGAGAAATCTCTTGTGCTTGAATTAAACTCACCTTTCTGAGAAATTCAAAATTTCAGTGTAACCACAGATATGCATGCTGCTCCTGAACATTCAATATGGTTCATGCTTCAGCATATTCATTCCTAATTTCTGTTGTATTCCGAAGTTATACTGAATGAGTATTAAGTGCTTTATAAAATTTTCATTTGAAAAATCTTTTTTGTTGTTGTTGTTGTGCAGAATTTCTGGTATATTTTTATGGCATTTTTCCTACAAAAAAACCTGGCACTATTCTTTCACAGGATATTTCATGCCCACATAACTTGATGTCATTTGAGCATTTACTGCTGCACCCTACAATTAGAAATTACACACACATACTTGTTAGTCTCATTTTCAAACAAGCTATCTTTATGTAAAGCTATAGAACAGTTCACAGCAGGAAAACAGAAGCCAGAACAACATTCATACCCTAAAGCCTGTGGGGCCTTTAGGACCATATAACATATATCTGTTCTCCAAATTAATGGCCATTTACATCTGAAACATTCTGATGCTGCAAAGTTTACCATCCTCTGCGACAGAAATAGCAAACGCGTGTGAGCCAAGAACCAAAGATGAAGCACTGCTTGCAGAGGAAGACTATGCAAGCCTCGCCTGAAATCCAGTGCCGAGCCATGCATTTTCCATCAGTTTATAGGCAATTTCTGGACTGGAGGCTGATTTCAGTGCTAGTACATATGAGATTATGCAAAGTAAATTCTGCAGTTCTTTATAGTACTATAAACGTAATGCTCTTCAGTGGAAAAACAATGGCTTTACCACAGCAGAGTATATCATGCCAAGTATTTGTAAAAAGACAGTATCAGTATGCTACTTTATTTTTGTTTCCAGTACTTTTTCCTCATTTTATGCAAAAGGAATTTTTAAATGCTTGAACAGGCACGGAGGGTAAAATACTGTCATGCTGAAATCAATGGGCCTTTTGACAATGCCAGGATTTCAATGAGGGCCTTCATGGGAGCATGCCACAAGGAGCAGCTGTTTCTTGGATGCATCCCAAAAGCTCCCCAGATATCTGATCTCATACAACTACCCCTATGGGTTCCCAGCAGAAAATGCAACGTTCAGCAGAAAGTGGTTTGCTCTCCTCCCCAGTTCTCTCCACCCTGCGTTCCTGGTATTCCTGAGAAATTCCCTTCTGTCCTCCTTCAGTTTTATTGCCCCCTGTGCCTTCCAGATAAGGCCAGAAATTACTTTTGAAAACTCTGCGTTGACACTAGTTTTTATGTTGTTATTTCAGCCCTTGCTGTGGTGTTCCTGCTGCTGCCAGCTTTGATGAAAACGTCTGACCCTTCAACCCAGGTCTTGATGGATAAAGGTGATCCATTTTTCAGTATGTGTCTTTCAAAAAAAAAAAGAAAAAAATCTGATTTTCATTTGTATGCACATGGTTTTATGGACAGTTTAAGGGTATTCATACTAGATTATCTCACCCTCACCACAGTCTTTAAGACTTTTGTCTTTCAGATGTGATTTTGGAATGGATAATAGCTACCCATGCACAGTATCATTCTGCCATCTTTTCTGCTGTTTGATGCTTTTTGGTTAGTACTTAGGATTCTGTTGTGTTGTAATCCTGAACCATATAGGTATTGCCTGGGATCAGGCTGTTGTGTATCTTTCAGCAAGTTCAGCTTTTACCAAAGCTTTGCCCACTGAGTCACCCAGGCTGCAGATCCCATGTTGCAGACTTCCTTCAGAAGCAGACATTCCAAGTGGGTTACTTGGGGAAAGACTATTTTGATGTAAAATTTAAATAAGACTTGGATAATGCATGTTGGATTGAAAACAGCAGTGGCAGGGACTCGGCAGCTGCAGCAGGGAGCAACAGACACCTCTTAGTCTCTTAATGTATGAAGAGACAGAGAAAAACTATTTACTAAGGCTGAATTTTTACCCACTGTGGCACTGGTGAAAGCATAACCATGCTGACAAAGCTATAGCTGAGTGATTTACAGCGCGGTACTTCCATGAAAAGACCTCAAAAGTGGAGTCCACCACAACCCAAGTATCAGCCAAACCAGTCAACTGGCAGTAACACCAGTTGGGGTGGAAACTTATGTAGATAAAGTACTATGGCTGGCAAAGAATTGGGAACCAAATAAAATATTAGGTGAAAGAAGAGCGTCCTGGGAATCAAATTGTTTGAAAGAGCCCCTGTTGGCAAACACAGACCAAGGACAAATGCCAAGTAGGCTCAGTTGAATAAGCTTTAAACCTTTTATAGAAAGCTGAAGCACAAAAGCTTAGCCTAATCCAACCTATTTATATGAGTGTTTTCTGAACTTAATTACAAATTTAAAATGTTTCCAAATGTGTGGAGTGTTTCTGTTTGGATAGCTTGTCTGGCCTGGGTTCTCAGCAGTGCAAAATAGTTGCCTGGACTCTGCAAACATTGCTTGCCTTGAGGTGTATGTGCACATGGTCTTAACTGTCTCTGGGGCTTGGAAGGTCTGCTTAAAGCAATTGAATAGGTGAAGGGTTCAGCTATTACCCTTGCTGTGTCTGGGATAGGCTTTTGTTGGCTGGCTGACTGGTTGGTTTATTTTTTGCTCTTGTTCCTTGGTGTTTGTTGGTCTTACGACCTCCTGTGCTTACGTAAAGCCCTTCAGGAGGCTCTACAGTCAATGCTCAGGGACACTGATAGCACAGGTTATCATTAAGTATTAAAGGCCCTGCTGACAGTGAGAACTTGCATACAGTGCTGTTGTGTTCTACCTTGAAGGGCCTGGCCATGTAGTTAAACCCATCACTGAGCTCCCAAGAAACCAATGACCTACCAACTGGTACCAGGGCCACCTGGGAACAGAAGCAGTAGCCAGCTACACGGAGAGAGGGGCCTCGCTGGAGCCTCTCAGGGAACTGCAAGTGAGGAAAGGAGTAGCTTGTGGAGCTCAGCATGCTGGAGCTCGAGAAGAGCAGCTGGTCTCCACAGCTGCTATTTGCTTCACGTGTGCCCAGAGAAGGGGTAGCTCTTCATTACAGCAGGAAGCTGCCGTGAGGGAAGGGGCTGGAGACTCTGCATTTGAAATGTAGGTGTCTAAAGTCATGGCAGCATAAGACATAGCAGAGCCAAAGTCCCCTGAGCCCCACAGGGCTCTAATCTACAGTGCCCGGCATAACAGTGAAAAAAGTAGAGACACTTCATAATTATCGGGCCTGTTTCCCAGTAAAGTTAACTGTAAATATCATAGTTATTTACAACATGCAGAAAGTATGGGCATGACAGTTTAAATATTTACATTAAAGAGGAGATACAAGTATTTTTGCACGCAAAGCCCTCACGAACGGTAGTGGGAGTTTTAACTCTGTATGACTGCAGGATTTGGTGTAATCTCTGCTAGCTGGTGATGTTTTCCATGAAGGAGGACAGATGATGTGAGAGGAGCTGGTAACTTTACAGACCCTTTCTTTTTGTGATCTCGCCTTGACTTAACAACTCAAAAATAGTAAAGACGGATTTATACTAGCTACGTGCAAGGTTCCACCCTGCTGTAATCCAGCTACTGCATTCACGCGGAATATTGCTTTATGGAAGTGAAACGCTTAAAATTTTACATAGTCAGCCCTGTAGGATGAACTGTATTTGGATTTTCCT
>JAOXNO010000041.1:62052878-62067224 GCA_028565335.1 Limnodromus scolopaceus | reverse complement strand
TGGAGGTGTTCAAGACCAGGCTGGATGGGGCTTTGAGCAACCTGCTCTGGTGGGAGGTGTCCCTGCCCATGGCAGGGCTGTTGGAACTTAATGATCTTTAGGGTCCCTTCCAACTCTAACCATTCTATGATTCTATATAAAACCTCAGTTCAAACAGGGGCCAGTGTGGGCTTTTCCTGCAGTTGGCTAAGTTTTTATGGATCGTTGGTTCCAGTGCAGCTGGCAGCAGTGTTAGATGCTGGTACATCCCACGGGGAGCTGGTTGCGTTGTCCCCCTTCTGACGCAGCAAACTGGTTTTAAGGCATGGCTAAAACTTGACTGTGACACAACAATTACGCCCTTCGTTTCTCCGCAGCTTCTTAGCCTTGCTAAGGAGAGCACGTGTTATCCAGTGCCATTAACCAGAATTAAATTTTAAGTAGCTGTGCAGGTAAAGCTAATAAACATACTGCTGATGTCAGCAAAGAGAAGAGAGCCAGTGATGTTTGAGGAGGCTGGAGGAGGCAGATTTTTGAGAAAGAGAATAGTGAGCATTACCTTTTGACTGGAGAGCTGGGGAAGGCTGAAAGCCTAGCCTCCAGGTGATGGGGATCACCTTAATTTGTAATTGCCTGCCAGCATCCAGGCTGACCCTCGTTATGCTGCTGAGGATGATGAGTGCATAACAACAACGTGGACAGAAAATCCATGAGCCTTTGATGATGTTCGCATGGGACAGTGTGACTCGTAGGAGCTATTGATAGTATTTGTTTTAAACCCCGCAGACCTGAGGTTTGATAACTGAGAGTTACGTGTGATGTCTTCCAGGTTCATGCAGAAAGCAGTAGTTCAGAGATGAGAAATGTGGAGACCTATGATGCAGACAATTTGCTTTGTATTATCAGTTGCTCTTTGATTTGACCATGGTTACGAGAATGCTAACTTTAGGCCAACCAGTGAGCTCTGCTTGTAGTTTAGTACAGAATGCAATTTCAGGTGTAAAATAGCAACAGAGGGATAAGTGTCTGCTTGACAATTTTGAGGAGGCAATGGGATAAAAACTCCTGAAACTCTTGCTTGTAATTCTGCTAATTTAGACTCCCTTAATTTGAGATTAGCATCCCAGTTTTATGTAAAGATTGAAAAGAAAAAAACAAAAAAGAAATAACAAGGCAAACCTCTAAACTGTCAAGGATTGAAAAACTACACTGAACACGATACGAAAATCCATGTTGTGTGATTGATTCCGTTAGAATTAGATGTGTTTTCTGCAGCGGCCTGGCACCACCAGCACTAGGCATTTGGGTTTGTTTTTCTCACCAGCAGCTCAGCTGTCTTGGACTCCAGGTTTTTTGAAACATAAAGTTGTATTTCTCGAGCATTTAGAATCACGTCTTGACACAAAGGTTTTGGGAAAATGGCAGTATCACTCAGATTACCCATCAGGAATGGAAATGGTCATTTTGACCAGTTACACTATTTGTAGATATGCCTACTAGTAAGGGGGGAAGAATCTTTTCTTTGTCATCAAGTGGGAAGGTGTTAGTTGGCTTCTGTGCAGTACTTTCAAGTGTGCAATTACAGGATTTTCTGAAGATATCAATAAGAACACTTCCAAGTTCTTCACTGCCATTTGCGGGCTTACGTTGATGTTCTATACACTGTCAACGTAAAGAAAAATCTCCTGATTAGAAATCAGGAATAGCATGCAGTTTCCAGACAAATTCACCCAATCTGTGTGGATGTCTTTCCCTACAACACCCTGGAAACAGGCAGAGCCCTCAGGCTGGGGTTTCTTGGTGGCTAGGGGCTTGCAGTGGCTACTTGAGGAATGTTTCATCCCAACTCTCTGCCGTCCGTCATCCATTGCTGCAGGAGAAAGAAAAGCCAGCCTTGACCTGCACTTTCAGGAGAAGTTGGTAGTTAATTTCTTGCCCCATGCTGGTTTGGAGTGCTTGGAGGCTGGTGCTCCTTGGGAGGGTCAGAAGGGCTGAGTGCTGTGTCCTGCGTCTGTGACCTGCAGCTGGATAGCCTGATCACCCAGGTCTTGCATGGTGCAGGTGAGAAAGAAGGAGCTTGGTGTGCCTCACCTTCACCTGGCACAGAGACCCCAGCTGGGAAGGTTGAACAGGGTAGTAAGAAGTTGTGAAAAACCCCTGTTTGGTGTGAAATGCCTTATTGGAGTAGTCCAGTGCAGACATTCTGAGTAGCCTCTGTGGAGAACTTGACCCAGTTCAATACTCCAGCACCCCACCAATGCAAACTGGAAAAAAACCCTACTGAAGGGAGAAGTTTCTGCTGTGATGGTGTGTGTGTGTGTGGGACAACAAATAGACTTGCGGATCTATGTGATGTTTGTATCTAACAAGAAAAACATCTAGAGGGCATGCTGTAGCAGATATTTTTAATCATTGTCATCTGGGTTTTCATTCTAATAATGACATCATGATATGACAAACTCAGGGAAAACAATAAACAGCCTTTTTACTGTTACAAGATTTCTCTCGGTAGGTGGCTAACCCGAGAAATTGCTTTGCAGTGAGGACAGAAACAGAAGTTTAATGCAAACACCGCAGTGTATTTAAAGAGCAAATGCGTAACTTCACCAAAGGGAAATCTTCTTGCTATAATAATTTTCATGGCTTCCTCTTGCATAACCAGCAAAATGAATAATATTAGAGCTGGGGGGCCTGATTCTCTCCTCACTAACAGTGGTGTTTTGCAGGTACAAGTTCATTGACTTCAATAAATAGACATAAATGAAAGAGCTGAATATGTCTGGAGTCTTGAGGCAGAGTAACTGCAGACAAAGTAGATCTGCGCATTAAGGAAGCTATATATAATGATTTTTATTAATATTGCCTAGTGTCCAGTGGAATGGTTTCCTACCCTAAACATATCGAAGGCTCCTGCCGCAGCCTGGGAAGAAGATCCTCCCTCTCTTTGCGGGATGCAGTGCTGGTTCAGATGCTGGCTATTAGGACTGGGAGTATTTCAAGGGAGTGCTTTGTGATGAGCAACAGGTTTGACTGATGACACCAAGACCTGAAGTCTCGTGGAACAGGGGTACCACCGACACCAGCATAGGCTTTCCCTGCGTGGCAGTAATGTTTAGGGCTGCCACTATCCACAGTTCTCCCAGCAGAATCGTGTTTAGTGAATTGTATGTAGCAATGGTTGTCTCTAAACAGAAGCATCAGTTAATCATAAAATTAACACCATGAAAAGCGGTCTTGCTGAATGCAAACACTGCAAAAACATCCATGTTGGAGCTGGTTGCTGAGGCTCTTTCTGTAATTGGTGGAGAGAAATGAGGGTTCAGTTCTTCTCATCCTAAAGCAGGTTTCTGAAAAGGTCAACTGAATCACGATCCAGATGTGCCTGTTAGTTAGGAGTGTTGGGGATAGTGCATGTGATGTTCAGGTGTAGGTCACTATGGTGCCCGTCTGAAGTTAGGCGAGGTGAACCCTGCTGTACAAGCTTCTCGCACCCGAGCAAAGGTGAAAATTCCCGTTTGGCTCACGACCTTCACCATTGTAACATTAATTACATGTAACTCATCTCACTAACCTCCACAAGTTTGGGGTTTTTTTTAACTAGAAATTGTGTCTGGCAGGATTGGTTGCATCTAGTTTTTTTAGGCTGACCTTTTGTTCCAAAGCATTTACAAAAGTTACTGTCAGAGATTTAGAAGAGATTCTGCTTGACATGCATTTTGTGTGAGTGAGTTATCCATTACCAGGTGAACAAATACCAGTTAAGTGACATCTGTGATAGGAAGACAATAAATTCACCTTAGTTTCTTGGCGTAACAGAAAATTCTGATGTGATTTTCTGTTACCAGTAGTGTTATGAGGAGTCACTTAGAAGCAAGTTCAGAGGTCTTAATTGAATGGTAAAACAGATCCCTAGGAGCCCTTTGAATCTGGCAGGCTTCACTTAGGCCTTTAAACTTAGGGATGAGTCTTCCCTGAGAGACGGTTGACAGTCAGAAAGTAAAGGGTTAAATATTTTTTCCTGTCCGTTGTTTTGCCATCTTGAAGAAAAATATTTATAGTAAGTTCATATACAGGGGCCAGGTGGTTGTAACCTCCATGCTAAAGTTAAAAGAAAAGGAGCCTTTGTTTAGGTTAAGCATGTGAATGATACTTAAACTATTTGGTAAGCTACTCAAGTAGGATGAGTACAAAACCAGTGCATGAGCTGCTGGATGGATGAACGTATGAAGTACATTATGGACAAACTGTGTAATGAACTATGTAGGTGAGTCTATTATGTTTACCCAGTTGTCAGAATTTCCCCTGCCCCCCTCTGTTAAGGCAGAGGAACTTTCTGGTGGCCTTAAACTTCAGAAGCAAATTCAGTTCTCGTGGTCTTGTCTTAAGCAGATACCTACAGAGTCCCTACTTATATTCAGTACACAGAGAAAAGCATCTGTATCCCTAAAGGAGCTAGGTAGTTGGTTCTGGGAAGGCTGCTCTGTGCTTGAACTCCTTATACAATGAAAGGCAGGTGGAATAAATTGATCCCACCATTGACGTTGCTCATATGCTTTCTAGCAGTGTTCTTGAAGTGGATGTGAGCACCACGCTTTGTGCTGGACAATTCAGGCATCAGGAATTTTCTGATCTTGCTTACCTTATCGTGCCTTAAAAGTTTTATGGTGTGCGGCTACTTGATCACCAATCTGAGGTAAACTGGATTAGGGGCACGTGTGAATACTCAGTTCTGTCTGCGTCGTGGTGACTTGCAATATGGGCCATATTAGCATTTTAGGAATTCAGATAACTTTGTATGCAGAAGGGCAAGTACCAACAGCTTCTGAGTTACCTAAGCAATTAGGCAGTGGTGTCGTGACTTGCTGTCATGGTTTAGGCCAGACTGGGCAATGATGGATGACAGATGCTCCTGCATCTTAATTGTCCTTATTCCATCTAAACTATATTTTGCTTGCTTAAGTGTATTTACCATCAGGTAATCCCCTGCCCTGAACAGAGGACTATCCTGGAACCAGTACAGATGTGGCAAAAGTTTACAATATGTTAAAATTAATTGTTGATGGTTGTCCTGTTTTTTTTATTTGGAAACCAGATATTCTAAAGTTTCGGTATAGTAGAAATGTTCATTGTGTTCCAGTACTTGTTTTTTGTTTCAAGGTGATTAGAATAAGTATCCAATTATGGCATGTTAAAATCCCTAGATCATACCACATCTTTGCAGTCATACATAATAAAACTTTGTCCAATCTCAGGAGGAGACTGTAGTCACTCTTGTGGTATAAATATTTTTACAGTTCAGACAAAAATTGAGTTACTTGAATAATCCTTTAGAATTAAGGGGGAGATACGCATATATATTTACATATGTATGTTTGTGTACTTATGTATAAGGAAAGTTATTCAATCTAGATATAAAAGAGATTTCAGTCTGTACACACAGAACTAGCTGTGGCTTGGTCTGCATTGCAAGTGATAAATACTGGGTTTTGATGGGACTACTGTGTGCAAATAAGAGAAAGTAGAAATCAATATTCTGATTTTTTTAACACTCAATCAAATGAAGAAAAACAAAAGGAGACCCAAGGGTTCTGCGCAACCCAGTTCTAACATGTAGCAAAGGAAAAAAATTAAAAATCTTCTGGCAATTCTAGCAGATCTTAGTGAGTCAAAATACGGAAACCAATGAGGTTTTTCCTGTGCAAAGATAACTGGGGAGACTTTGGTCCTGGCGGGGCGTTAATATATTGCCCCTGTGAGCTTAAGAACAAGAACAGCAGAAAAAGATACTAAATAAATATGCAATATTTGAGATGGTTAAACACTCTATTAAACATATATGTAATGATTTATTGTTTCAGGGGGAGGCCAAGTATGTTTCTGAGTAAGAAAAACATTAGACCAGAACTTCTTTTCTAATTTAAGGTTTGGATGGATCATCTTTCTGCAGTATAGAATACAGCTAGCTTTGAATAAAAGAGTGTATCTATAGAAAGCAGTTCAGCTGGGAGAGGAGAAAGGAGCTCCGGCAGAATTCTGTTGCTGTAGCTAAAGTCATGTTTACAAGAGGTAGATTCCGTGTTCTCTTTTCCATAGTAGCCACCATAAGAATGAAGGTATGTGTTCTTTAAGGCTTTAGCTTTTGAACATGGTTGGTAGTCACTCCTGCTTTTGATTTGTGGAACTGATCTTGAGGAGTCTTTTCAAAAGAGGCTATTTGTGCAATGTGTAATGAACTGACTGCAGAACAAAAGACGGCCACAATGACGAAGTAAATTGCTAAACCATTGGATTTTTGAGTAGGTGGGTCTCAATATATCCTCTGTGCCTCAAAAAATATAAGCAACAGCTAACGAATGTTCCTAAAGGTCTAGGTAGCGGGAAGGGAGGGGAGAATCATCTTAAAATGGTCTTTCTGCTATACTGACTCCATAGGTAATAAACTGTTCTTCATGGCATTTCAGAAGCTCCAGGAAGGCGTTCTCCCTCCGAGGATTTCGTTAAAGAAGCCAAAATGTGGAGGGCGGTGGCTAAGGTCCTGCCAAGGGCCAAAGTCCCCAGGGGCAGGGCGTGCTGCCTGCCGCCGGCGCAGAAGGGCAGGAGCCTGCTCACTGGAACTACCGGCCACCGCCAGCGGGACATCGCTGCTGCGGGGCTCCGCGCCGCCCGGCCGCTCAGCATGAGCCCCGGGATCCAGAAGGTGGAAGCTTTGGACGCGGGTCATTTTGTCCGGGTGGAGTGGGAGGACGGGAGCGAGAGCCGCTACCCCTGCGTCTGGCTGAGGGACAACTGCCAGTGTCCCCACTGCTTCCTGCAGTCGGCCAGGGCGCGCAGGCTGGTCTTCGAGGACCTGGACGTGGACATCGTGGTGAAGGAGGTCGCTCTGGCAGATAGAAAAAAGGTATTTGAAGCAAAGCTCCGTTCTGCCATTCTGCCCCGCTAACAATGCAAGTTAGAGGCAGTCCCAGGTTATACTTTAATCGCGATTTGTTTGTCCAAACCCTACCCTGCACTTGCAAAGCTTTTAGGAATAATTGCAATTTGGGGAACGCAGACCTTCCCACCTTTATATGAAGCTTCACTTTATAGATGTTACGCAGAGAGCGCAGCAAGACAGGCTTCGGATTTTAGAATGTAATTGTGCTTTTTAAAATTCTGCTGTGTGCTTCTTCATCACCAAATGCTCAAAAGAAAATACAGGCACTCCCCACATTTTTAATTACACTTTCTTTTTTTCTCCCTTTACTCTATAAGTAAATACCTTGAAAATCAGAAAAACATGGCAAAGTGACGATGACCTTAATCCACATCAAAAATACCACTTTATTAGCTATTTTCCAGTGTGCAAAAGACTTCATCTTAGAGCAAGCACTCAAACTGAAGTTGAACCCAATATTCAAAGCTGAAGTAGTTTCTGCATTTATATCTGCATCTACCTTGTCTCCATTAACATTTGCTCATCAAACAGGGTGTCATTGGGCAAGAGAGGACAGGAACTGCCTTCCCTATGAATTTGAATCTTTCTTGCCATATGAAAACCTAACAGATCATTTAGATTTTATAGGTTTTACTGAAAACAGTACGTGGCTCCTTTGATATGCGAACTCACTTCCTTCATTTTACAGTTAAAGAAGTTTTAAACACGTTAAAGATGCAGCAGTCAACCCTTTGGCAGCCGGGACGGCCCCGCGGCAGGGAGCGCTTGCAGAGATTGCCCCGTGCGGGCGCACAGCTCGGGGTCTGCATTCAGGAATTCAGGGCTCCCAAGTTGATTGTTTGTTGCCAAAATTAATGCTGTGTAAATTAATGCTTTGAATAGGCAATTGTGTCATGATAGTGGAGGGATTATCTGCTTCCACTTCTACTCAGGAACTGATGAAAGCGCAGCACTAATCCTAAACCGATACTGGTGTTTTGCCATCATGTGCGAGAGAATTATGTGAAATGGGAATTGATACCCACTCAACAGCTTCGAGAACTCAGCTGAGGGTGTGGGCTGCACTGAGCTCTTTTGCTTCATGACAAACAAAGCCATGTGCTTTCTTTCTGTGTTTTTTTCAGGAATTAAAACAAAAAATAATGCCTTTTTAAAATTTGTTTGAAAGAGGGAAGCCTTTTTCAAAACTGGGAGAGGGATTTCTCTCCTAGCATTTCTTTTTTGCCTGTCTTTCTTGTCCTTTTTTCTTTTTTAACAAGCTGTCATTGTTTCGGAAGATATTTTTGCTCTCTTCTGAGCTGTGGTGAAGCGCTCTGCCCGGTGATACGTGCCAGCTTCTGTGATTCTCCTCTTTCTGCTAAGCACAGCTCCCGCAGTGAAAGCAGCCCACACAAAATAGCAAATTAGGTCATAGGTTCATGTTAAAATGACCATATATAAATGGGATCAGAATTTGGATGATGTTCAGCTTGGGTTTTCCTTACTTGTTTGACCTTATGTTCCAGAAAAGGCTTAGCTGTGATATTGATCTAAATATTACAACTTCTGGACTTTCTAAGGGTTTTTCTGTTGTTGTTCTGGGTGATGTTTTTTTAATTTTTTTGTTCTAAAATTATCTTTCATTCTATATTGGAAGATCTCTATTACGTGGCCTGATGAACACGCAAGCGAATATGAAGCTGAGTGGCTGAAAAAACGATGCTTCTCAGAAGAAGCCAGAGCAGAAATGCGAGAAGACTTATTTTTACCAGGTAGGACTCAGACCCTCTTCTGTCATGTTTGTTTCAAATGTGTGGGGTCTGACACTGACAGCCCCAGCTAGAGGTCCCTGTCCCTGCGTGAGGACCAAGTCAACCCAGCTCTGGGGCAGCGGCAACCGCTCTTGGTGCCCAGTGCTAGGCTGAACCCATGGTTGCTATTTCCCTCTTCTTAAATTAGGAACCTGTGGTTACTCTTTCCCTCTTCTCGGTTCAGGAACCCGTGGTTGCTCTTTCCCTGGACCTGACAGAAGTTCAGCTGGTTGGGCTGCGTTTGCTTTCCTAAAAGCCTTTTCTTTCCAGAAAGGGTTCGTAGGTCTCAAAAATGAGCCTTGTAGACCTCATTGGTCTATAGGGGTCTGTAGTGGTCTGCGTGACGGTGCAAGTGTGGGCATGTGCTCCTTAAATTATTTACATTTTTATTTTTAGAAGATTATTTAGGATTGCAAGGGAGTTATAACTGAAATAAAATCTCTTCCCTTTCTGTGGCCTTCTGTTAAAAAGTAACTGTGCAGCCTAGCAGCGTCTCGTGCTGAAGTTCAGGTTGTGTTTGCTCTGCATCCCACACTTAGCTGCAGTAATTGACGGTCTTTTGGACGTGAAGCATTTTGTGCAACCGGCAGCGTAACATTTACCCAGTACAAATCACTTTTGAGTGAACAATTAAACCCATGAGGTTTGTCATGATGCACGTCGTCACTTCCCTGGCAGCCTTTCAGGTTTTGAGCGTGAAACCTGTGAAAACTTGCAAGATTTCTGCTGTTGCTCTTGACAGCGTTCCTGCGAGATCTGCTGTTGCAGAAAATTGTGGATCTGTGTTCTGAGTTTAGACTGCATCTGTTAAAACAGGATATTGCTTTAGAAAAAAGAAACTAGAGGCAGGCTGATGGTGTGAAACTTGGATTCAGGTATCAGGGTCCTCAGAGCTCAGCAAAAGGCAAATCCATGATTGATTTATGCTCATTTTTTCAGGGTGTTTTTTATTCTGAAAGAAAAGGAAAGTTCACTTGGTTGGTTGTTTTTTTTTTCCCAAGAAAGATGAGAAATGGGAAAATGGTGGCCCTAGGTGTCTCCTGCATCTGAGCTTTGTTTGGTACTCCAGGGACAACGGCAGGGGCCAGTTGTCTTTCCCAGTTTCTGCAGGTCCAATATTCCTTAGCTCCTAGCACCTGTTTTCCTAAACAAAAGTCAGTTCTTGAGATTCAGCCTTTTATATCTGGCTTAAAACTTAAGTGATGAGTAATATTTCCATTCATGTCAGTGGATCAAATAGCAGAGTCTTCATAGTTCAGAATGGAACTTTTTTCCCCCCAGTGATATAAAAGTTTATGTCTACTTTAGCTTCGGCAAGAACAAACTACACTGTTTACTATTTTGGAGCACTGGGCATGTTACCAGAATGAACGTGATGAAGATGCAAACCTCATTCAGGGAAACTAGACTCGATTTCTCAGGTAGTAGGAATTCTTGTTTGGAAAAATGAAGGTGCTGCAGAAGCTAGCAAGATGTGTTGTAGCCTTTGGGGGGATGTAAATGAATGTAAATTGAATGTTGCTCTAATTAATGCCCAGACAAATTAGTCTAGATCTCTGGTTATGTTTATTAGCAAAGGTATCAATAAATGAGGTTTCAGTATTTCAGATGTAATGCTATTTTTTTCCCCCCTTGTGAAGCCTAACTGGCTGTGATTTGCAGATTTAGCTATTTACACAGTGCTTACTCTCAGAATCTAAATACAATGCCTGTTTTGGAGTTCTCCCCTCTGCTACTGCTGATGTCCAGTGAAACCACCTAGGTAAAATAGACACCAAAGAGATGTTTCATTCTTTGGGCATGCTTTTGAAAATTCTGTTTTCCATGGTAGATCTGAAGTGTGCTTATAGAAGTGACGCTAGTTAAGGGCTTGTGTCAACTTTGGCTTTGTTTACTGTCATTTTGCTCTTCCTCATATTCCCAGAGAAGGTCTGGCTTATTATGATGGATGGCTTTTCCCAGCTTTTCTCAGTTTTCAGTTGCAAAACCAGGCTGCAGTTATAAAGCACGTGAGTTTGCTTGCTGGCTCTTTAAGACCTGCTCCTCATTGTGTATTGGGGTAAGTTTAGAATTCGCTTCCTTCTGGTCAGGGGAGTCACACACAGCAAATTACATGGCTATAAGTAGCTAATGATATCCCAGCAGTATAGTATTACAGACCGTGATATGGAATGCCAGCCCTGCATGCTGGTTCGACAAATATAAGAGCAAGCTCACCAGACTGCTGCAGTTAGAGGTTAACCTTCACTGCTGACATTATCACAGCTGTGGCCTTTTCCCCCTCCCCTCCTCTTTTTTGGCAAGTGGTTATTTGCTTTTCATGTTGTTTTTATGCTGCTTTTTCATCATAATTTCTGATTCAAAAAATTAGATGTCAGGCGTGTGTCAAACCCGAAAAGAAGAGCAGGTCAAATTTTCACTGCATGATGGAAGTGACTATAAATAGCTCTATGGCAATATGTCAACATTCCCCTTTTAAAAACACTGCCAGATCCTATCCATGTAGTATGAAAAGTCTGCTATTTGTGTGTATCAAGGCTTTTTTCCAGCCCAGTTTACACGATGCTTTGAAAAGAGCAGCAAAAGCGCCATCTTCTACTTCCCCAGTTCTGATGTCTCAAAGATATTCTTTTTTTCCCCTCCTGTTTACTTGTGTTCTCCCCAACAAACATCACATATACCACCTCGAGCAGTCTCTCTGTAGCTGAGATTTTGTGTGTGGTAGAGGAAGCTTGTGGCAGGCACTGAGTACGCCAGGCACTTTCCAGGATTCTGTAGTAATAATTAATAAGAGCTGCCCCCATGATTTAGGCTGCCATATCCATAATTCACAATGCAGCAAAAAGGCATATGGCCTTCAACAACCAGTAAAATATACACTGTAGGCAAAATAATTTTAGATGAAGTAAGCCAATCTGTGATGTCTCGGCTTTCTTTCTCACGTGGCTCCTTATAGAAGGTTTTGACCAGCGCTGTCCCAACCTGCACAGTAAATGCTGAATAATTCCAAGTATTTGTTGACGCATGCACACCATCTGCAGGAACTGGGCAAAGGCCTTCTTCTCATTTTGTGCAAGCTCTAATGTAGGTGGCTTTTTGTGAATAACCTAGTATGATTAAGAAGTGGGATTCTTTTTTTCTCTCTCCCCCTCCTCACCCCCAAAATTATTGTTCTGAAATTGAAAGAGTGAGTCAAAAGTATTTCATTCTTCTCATTTTGAAAAACGCATAGATCTGGGGGTTTTTTAGTCGTAATGTAAATGGTCAATAAAGACACAAAATAATTCTACAAGACATTTGTTTTTATCCCTTATGAGTTGTTCAGCTACATTTGTAAACATAAAGATTTTTTTATTGGGCAACTGCAACTGTGCTGTGCAAGTGAGACTTAACCCTGCCCAGTCACTACTGGCTCATTCCTATCTTTCTTACCCCTTCAGCTTTCCAAGCCTAAGTTCTAAGATCTCTGCTGTAGTACAATGGAAACTGTATTAACCCTGGTTCCACGGTGGGGAAAAGCGTGCTATGCTGACACGATAAAATAATGGAGAACCTGAGCTACCTCCAGGAAATACTGTCCTTGTATTTGATAGATTTTCAGGGGGGTTGTGGATCAAAAAGGGAATAAGAGAACATGCCCTGTGGGGCACACAATTTTCTAAGACTTTCGTATAGATATTTTAAAAAAATATTGTTAAGTGGAACAACTTAAATATCTTCACATCACAGGATCTTTTTTGGTTTTATGCTGCATGCTTTCCTGTAGCTTTTCCAAAGAATTATGGATGTGTTAATTTGTCAAATTTTAAATATTGGACAACATACAACATTTGTGTCTGGGGCTGAGGAGAAGGAAAACTTTCTAAATACTGCTTATTTTAGTGTGGACCTATTACTTGTCTCTCTCCTACTACTGTTGTGCTTACCTGACTGTTGGTGGTCTGTGGGGACCAGTGAAGAGAGGAAGTCCTTCATTGCTTTTCATACTGATATGAGTTTTTTAAAAGTAGTTCCTGTTTATATCAGACATAAATGTTAGAAATTAGACCTTAGATCTATTGTGGCTACTAGAAGGATTAAAACTGGTGCCAGTATATTTGAATTAAGCTCTAAGATCTTGCTGCAAAAAGCCTCCACCATTACCGATATGTAATATCTAATAAAGATTTAAAAGGCTGTGTGAAAATGATGAGGAAGTCACCGCATAATTTTCTTTCTGCAACTTACTATATACTCCTGGTGTAGGCATGGCATCCAGTAGTCAACTGCAGAAAGCCGGTATGCTTTTCAGCCAATTTCCTCTTTACTAGTAGTAAAAACCATTTGTTATGCACACAGCCTTGAGCTGGTATGTAAATGCTGCAAGTTTCTCCCCATTTTGTATGGCTTTATTGCTGCAAATGAATCGCTTTATTTTAATCACGGCTCTAAAACGTTTTTCTGCTTCTTCCTCTTCGTGGAGATTCTGCCTTTCTCATATTTTGAAAAGTTTATGCAGTGCTGTCAAGGCAGTGGTTTGGCTTGTGCTCCGACTGTGCAAGTTTGTTCTTTGATTGTTTTTCGTCATTTTCTTTGGCATATTTATTATTAAATGAAGTGGCCACATTCATATTCTTAGCATAAAGTATTTCACCCTGTTGCACATGAAATTTTCATGAATGTGCTAAGGAAATGTGTCATCTTTAAAAAGCAGTCAAAGAGTAGTAGCTGTAGTGGTTTACCATCAAGACAGAATGATGTATCAAGATGGGCCTTGCGAAGGTTTGTGCTTTATGCAATACTGTTCCTTATTTTTGTCTGTGACTATGATGGAAAGGAATAGCCACATTAAATTTGCAGATGACACCCACCAGAGGTTGACTGGAACCAGGCTGAAGGACCAGGGTTACAATTCTAAGTGACCTTGGCAAATAGGAGAAACGGTAAAAACATTTAAAAAAAAATGCTTTAACGGGTCGGCTGACTAGTTCATCTAGCCTAACACTCCAGCAGCAATGTAGTAAAAGCATGTGAGCCAAGCCATTCTTGGCAGTTCATTTACTTCAGCATCCATGGTCATTGCATTGGGGTTTCCCATGGGATGCTGCAGCTCGGCAGCCGTTTGAGTGCAAGGTAGGGAAATAACCACCCGGGTCGGGTGGGATTGGTACTGGTCACAGGCTGAATGTGAGCCTGTGCTGGCAGACTGGGTTGGGATCAAGGCAAACATTGCTTTCAGCTGAGTCCAAAGAGAAGTCTAACCTGCAGAAGAGATGAAGTAGTCCTTCTGCTCCATTTGGTGGAGTAAGGCTTCCATAGAGTGTGTCATATCTGAGCACCACGCATCAAGAAAGGACTCCAAAGTGCTCTTTGGAAAGCACTGTATGTGATTAGTAGTCTAGAAGCATCTAAGAAAGCAAGGGCTGGGAGCAGAGTGGGGAGAGAGAAAAGGAACCTTTTGGTTTCCGGATCTGTTGGAACGGGTCCAGTGGAGGGCCATGAAGATGATCAGAGGGATGGAGCACCTCCCCTATGAGGACAGGCTGAGAGAGCTGGGTTTGTTCAGCCTGGAGAAGAGAAGGCTGCAGGGAGACCTTATAACGGCCTTTCAATATCTGAGGGGAGCTACAGGAGAGCCAGAGAGGGACTCTTTGTCAGGAAGTG